>JAWDJV010000521.1:0-14342 GCA_033119285.1 Teratosphaeriaceae sp. CCFEE 6253
TACCAAGTCACGATGGTCCGGTACCCGACCAACCGGCGGGGAGGGATGTACCAGCAATTTGGCTTGGCGCGGCTGGATGAGGAGGTGCAGATTCCACTGACGCGAGCCAGGCCCAATGGGAGGGATATACGGGACTACGAAAAGATCAACGACTACTTTCCCGGAGTGTGGTAGGACTTAACGGCCAGAGGAGGCGCAGGTGGACGATTGTGGTCGCGCGTTGTCTCGTACGAAGATCAAGGGCAGCGCGCATGCAGCATAGCTTTGCGCAGCGCGCCGGAGGATACGATTGCTTGTTGCCGTGGAGAAGTCACTGCTTGGGGCAGTGCCTATGTACTCAACCCGACGACTTTGAGCTCAGAGCCCTGTTACTCCGTACAATCGTCGCCTTGCGCGCTGGACAGCAAGCTCTATCTCCGACTCAGTCTTGGCGTCGGGAGTCCACATCAATAAGCTCCTTCCTTCTCCCCGATCGCTTGGCTTGTCCGTTGTACACGCATGTATGGTAAGCAGGCACAGAGCTTGATGGGAGTTGGAAAGATGGGAGCTCAGCAAGAGAACGGAGCTTCGGGTAGCGACCCGACCCGATCTGACTCAGGATTTATCACGCTAAGGACAGCCAGAGTCATGACGTGAGGACGGAGGGCCATATATACCAAAAGCTCTTAATTCAACCTCACGTTTCCAGCTTTCCGTCTGTTGCCATCGTTACCGCATTAAGTTCATTACAACGCGCCTCTCGCATGCAGACTCGCTGCTGCCTCGCCCAGTATACTCGCCGCATTAGCCTAGTCGCCCCTAATAGCACCGTCCGGTTCATCGAGCCGCGCCTCGCGCCTAGACTTGCTACTAGCCTAACTATGCTACTAGGCCGTCCGAAGATCGACCTAGAGCCGCACCGCGTCGAGCTACTAGCTCTAATAGAGAGTAGTACAAGCTACACCGAGATCGGCGCTAGCCTATTAATAGCGTACGGCATTATCGTCGGCTACTCGACATTAAAGCGGTAGTATTCGGCGGCTGGAGTCGTCTTAAGAGCGAGGCATTACAAGAACTCTACTAAGTTACGGGCACGCGTAATATACCTATTCTTTATCCTACGATCTACCGACGAAGAGGCTATCTAGATCCTATAGCTAGACGGCTTCCAGATTGAGTAGAGGAGGCTATAGAGACTGCGCATTAAGCTAGGTCTAAAGAAGCGGCTAGTTGTAGATAAGGCTAGGCGCGAGGAGATTAACGCGATAATAGAGGGCCTAGTAAGAGAGGAGATAGAGGCTAGCTATATCGAGGACTATAGCCGGAGGCATCTCTACGTGCACATGCGGTCGAAGTACAATATCGTAGGGAGGTATCTACGCCCACGTTGCCTCGCCGCTTACTACGTAGTGCGCCTCGCTAATTGCCGTAGGGATCGTCTATACTGTACTACTAGACTCGCAAATCCGGAGGGCGTTAACGCACGGAGGCGCCGCGCGAAGCTTTATCGAGGCGCTATTGCCGTCCCTAGCCCTAATTACTACTAGTCAATAGATAGGCACTGTAAGCTAGAGTACTAGGGAATCCAAATCTATGCTGCAATCGACGTCTATTCGCGCTACATTATCTAGATATACATTAGCATTAGCGGTAGATCTTAGGTATCCGTACTTACCTAGTACCTATGCACTGTCGCTAGTATAGGCTATCTTCCGCAGATTATCCGATCTAACCGTAGCTCGGAGACTAAGCTTACAGCCGCCGCCTACCTTACCCTTAGTAGCGAGCTACGCACGCGCGATAATAGCTAGCCGCTACAGTTCGGTAATTACTTCCGGTACGGTACAAGCAAGAAGAACTAGCGCATCGAGGCCTAGTGGAACTAGCAATCAAGGTCGGCCTTACGTCGCTAGCGGGAGCACTTTAAAGAGCTTAGTAGAGCTAGAGAGTTTAATAAGGACCGTATCGCCTACCGTATCGCCTTCCTCGCAGTGTATATACTAATTATCCGATCTACCGCTCTTTCTTATGCCGACCTATAGGCTAGACACGACATCCGCAAGCAGGCCGACTACGTCGTTACTAGCAAGCTATATACCCTATACTTCTATCCTTAGCTCTCCGGCGGCTAGTAATATAGTATAGTAATCGACCCCTAGAGGCTACGGGATATAATAGACGATGTAGCTAGTTTCGGTACGTATAGCCTCGCAACACGCCTCGCTAGGTGCCTCGCCTACGTCGCAAGCGCGGAAGAAAAGGCTCGAGGACTTATAGTACGCTACTACTCGATCGTGCCTCGCGCGTGCCTCGCGCGTAGCTTCTTAAGAAACCTATACTAACTAGCAGACTAGACCCCGAAGAATATCTTCCAGTAGCAACTCTTAACTAGTGCACTTAGTATCTGTCTAGTGTTAGCTGCCCAATACCGCTCGCTAGCGGAGAATTCGACGTAGACGGCAATCGGCTTTATCGCTAGGCCTATCTAGCTCTTCGCGAGGCAATCTAGTATCATATCGACCTCGGCTTTAAGCTAGTCCTCGAGGAGTCTACAAAGCCTATCGAACTAGAGTACTTCTACCGTATTAATACTAGATTACGCGATAATATAGAGCGCCTCCGTTAAGTTAATGCCGCCGCGGGGGGGCCAATATAGGGGCTAGAGGATAAGGAGCTACTTAATCCGGGCTTAATGCATAGTGCTGTGTAACCGTAGCGCATTAACAACGCGTAAACACGGAGGTTTGTGTTACTCTGGCTACCGGCGCGAAGACAGGCTGCCCGCACTAATAATAAGCTATTATCCTCCCCTTCGTCTAGCCTGTCTACACTGCTTATTTAACTTACAGCCGCCTCTTCTACTTAATTTACAGTATACACGCCTCTAGTACACGCCTCTAGTATACGCCGCCTTCGCTATTGAGCCTAACGCCCCCCCCCCCCCTCCCCCTCTATACCGCTAACGGGCACCCTTCCGCGACTAGACGATATAACGAACAATTGGGGCAGCTTCTGCCTACGAACTAGTATTGAGCATAATATACAGTGCCTAGACGACAACTACTGTAAGGCCTGTGGCAAGAAGAACCCCTAGAAGCAGGCTACATTAAATCCATTAACTAGTCGCGACTTAGATATACCCGCCGCATTATTAACTACGCGAAGCTCGTAGCGAGGCGGCAGCGAGGCTGGATCTATGCGTGCTTCCGGAGTGGATCCTTGCGCAGTCTCGGCTGCCCGTGGGCCTAACGGTAGGCTAGAGCATCCTCTCGGCCCGCCGGCGGTACGAGGCTTATAGCGAAGCGTTAGCGAAGCGATCGCTCCGTCTACCGAGGAATACCGTCATCCTACCCTATTAGCCGCATCGACTTACGCTATCGGTACTCTAGCTGGGCTACATTAGGCCCCGGCTGTAGGGCTTCGCTTATTTACCTCGATACCGTATTAGGCTCTCGTAGAGGCGAACCGCAACAACGCTTTCGATCGCTAGCGTCTAGGTGTCACGCTAAATGCTAGATCGGTCATAGCTATAGCACGCTAGGTCTCTGCTTAGCGTGCTAAGTCCGCTTAGCCCCCTCATCTCGCCGCTGCTATTGCTAAGAAGGCTATCGACAAAGCGTACAAGTGCAAGGTAACGCTATTTACTTAGTAGGTGCAGATTGTAGAGGACAGCGTTAAGGTGTTTATCTACGAAGATGCTAAAGAGGTTGTGAGCTAGCTCTATGGATTCCGCGAGTCCTTATTTAAGTACTCCTACGATAATCTAATCGATTATCTCCTCTAGAAGTTACTAAGCTATGCCTTTCGCTATCCTCGTGGCCTATAAGGCTATATAGCGCACTTCTTTATTACGGAGCCTAGTATTAATAGCTAGACGGCCACTCTCATTAGCGAGGCTAGTACTACCGACACCCTCGACGATTAGTAGATGAAGTTCGATAGCGGTAAGTAAGGCAAGAACGTTAAGATCCTTATCTAACGGGACGTCGACTTTCGGCCTAACCCCCCTCGACCGTAGGCACTAGAGCGCACGAGGCCCGCCGAGAGTCAGCGCCCGCGTAAGAGCATCGAGCCGTCGTAGGCAACGTCGGAAGATGAGCTACTAGACCTACTAGACTAGAGAAAGAAGGTAGTCGATCTAACTAAACTTACTAACATACTAGTTAAGCCTAAGCCCTCGCCTACGAAGCCCTCGCCTACTAAAGCTATTAAGTATAAGCCTGCCTCGCCGTCGAAGATCACTAGTAGGCTAGTATCGTTAGGGCCGGAGCCGAAGCTAGAGCCGCAGTCGGAGAAGCATACGTTAAGCGAGCTTAGCAGCGTAGTACTAGAGGACTTACAGGCTATGTAGGCTATGCATAATGAGGTAGCTACTATGCGTAAGCAGACAAAGTAGAGTAAGCGGAAAGTAGAGCTGCCTACTACTAAGCCGGTAAAGCCGAAGCGTCAGAGGAAGGTAGCGGTTATTAAACCGACAGATCGGATAATAAGGAGGGCGCTCTCGAAGCTAGATAGGTAGCGCCTCGCAGGCAGCCTCGCGGCTAGCCGCAATACTATGCGCGGTATAATAATTAAAGCGACAGCTTACGGCATTGCTTAGTGTTGGCGTTAGATAGGGGTAGTATCGCCTCGCGGTTACCTCGCAGTGCGATTGCTATATAGGCGACAGGAAACAACGGCGGGAAGTAGTATTACCTTAGCTTAGTAAGTCTAATTGATGTCTCTCGCAGCCTCGCGGCCGACTCTTAGTACGACTCGCGCTATCTATCTTAAGCTTTCTTTAGCTTCTTAACCTCCTCGAAGGTAGCCTAGCTAATCTTGCTCTACGTATCGATTATCTCCCCCTACGCATTAAGCATCCGTAGGAGACGCGCTAACTCCTAGCGATTGGCTAACTCTAAGTGCTGCATCTCTACTACCTTATTACGTAGCTCTAGCGCCGTATTATCCCCTCCTACTACCCCTTGTATTACCCCTTACATCTCGCTAGCCCTCTCGGTACGCAGCCTAGCAACCTTAGTACGCAGCCTAGTAACCTCGCCCCTTAGCTCGTCGATCCGATTAATAAGCTCGCTAACCGTCTTATCTAGCTCGTTAGCACGCAGCGCCTGCTGTACTAGCTACTCCTCCACCGGCACCGAAGCCTCCGTAACCGCTATACTAGCCGCGTAGCCCCCTCGCTAATTGCGCTTGCAATTAGTATAAGCCTTATCTGCTCGGTTCGCAAATACCGAGCACGCGTCCTCTACGATTAGCCTACTACTACGCTTCTCCCTTAAGCAATAGGCGTATAGATACGCCGTAGCCTTGCTATCGTCCGTCTCTATGATCCGACTAGCGTAATCAATCTTGCGGAGCATAGCTAGCTTCGCCTTCTGCTTATTGGTAGGCACCGCTAGCACCGCACTCTTTAGCTTATCCTATGCCTCCTGCGAACAGTACTAGAATTTCGACGTGTCTTAGGTTTCCGGCCGGCGGAATTCAGCGAGGCTACAGCGAATTAGCAGCGAATCGAGAAATTAGGCGGGAAAAAGCATACCTCTGTAGGGTAGCTATATCGCTTACTTAGTAATGGCTGTAGCGGCAGCTATTATAGTGGCGGCTAATGCTGCGACTTACGCTAACTTGTTCTAATGATTGCGAAGGTGTAGGGGCTAAGTACTTATATGTAACTAGCGCGATTGTGACAATAGGAAGGTGCTGCATTAAGAGAGTATGTAAATAGAGTAATGTAATGTGAAGTTAATATAAGCCTCGCGGCGGCTTCGCACGTAAATAGGCTATAGCCTCGTATGTAACAGGGCGACACTATAGCTAATATACTCAATAGTCTATAGCATTGGAGCGAGTGCGGTAGCGAAGCTGTTAGCGAGGCTATACAAGACTAGCGACGACGAGGTTGGCGACGACGAGGTTAGTAGCGGAACACAATCAGAGCACAGGTGAGCCCTTGCTATTCCGTAACGCCTATGCCACGCGCTGTAAGTGACAGAGCATGCTGTAGAGTGCTAGAACAGACGAAGCCAGAGCTGGAAACGTGAGGTTGAATTAAGAGCTTTTGGTATATATGGCCCTCCGTCTGCATGAGAACCTTCAACGTCGTCTAGTCTTTTTCTGGAGGGCCATTCGTAGAGTTCAAGCCTGTGTACGATGCATTGAGACCACGTGTCGATGATCAGCGATGTCACATGAGTGCACGGACAAGCAGATGGTGACGCACGCACGCAGCCATCGCGCTAGCTCATCGCCATGCAGACGATAAGCCGAGCATTGCTCTATCAGTGCGGGAGTACGACTTCATCAGCTGCCTCACGCGCGAATATCGTGTAACTCTTCGCTTGGCATCTGAATCGGATCATTTCGTGGAGTGGGTTACCTCTAATATGCGGAGCCCTTGCCAGAGGCGTGACCGCATTGAGGCACGACTATGGGATGGGCCGCACACGGATGCCACAGCGGGCTTTTGTGAAACGACCACCGCTTCAGTAGTAGAAGTAACGGCTGTGCGAAGCGCGTGTCACTCGACTTCAAATGAAGCCATGATTTCTTGATCTTCGGCACCCGGATCCTCTTAGACTCGACCAAGGTGAGCGGCATCGGTGAAAATCACGCGGCTTTTGGCCATTGCAATGCGGATTGATAAGAAGGAAGCTGAGGTCATGGCGATAAGTCGACGTTGTCTCAGAAAGGACAACTAGCGGCTTGCAGGGCCTTGGAGGTTCTAAGAGAGGGCAGCCATCGATGGCGTGGGCGCTGACGATCGAGGGCGTCTTCCCAGTGTGTTTGCTGACTCCGTCAGTATCTACTTCGACGGTACACTGGTGCCCCCTCACCACGGAAACGACTAAGCACTATACATGGTATTCACGCTCTCTCGCAGTCGAAGCTGACGCCGGTGTCAGTCCGCGTCGGTCTGCATCAGATGTTGGCAGTCCATCAGGTACAGCCCCTGCGTTACCCATGGATAGTGCGGTCGTGCGAGATCCTCGCAGCCGGATAGAAGTCGCACGCGCGGCAATCCCGTGTGTCTGTTCGAGACGGCCAGTCCGATAACGCTGAGATGGCGTAGCAGTGATCCAGGCTAGATGGGTCTTTAGAGGGATAGCATGTTCATTTTCACACAAATAATCGTTTGCCCGCATTGCAGAAGCTGCTGTGAGTGTTGCAAGCGGCTCGCGCAGTCTGTCGTAGAGTAGATTGATTCCACTACCAGGCAGCCCATGCTCAAGTCAAATGCAACGGCAAGTGTAGCAGCAGATCGGAATCCCAGTCACAGTTCCATGAGTATCCGAGTCAGGCTGGAAGGGTAGATGGTACCCTCGTGTCACGCCAATTCATGCTCCAGCCCCGGCACTGTCGGCTCGATGCAAACACCACGGCGTCTTAGTGTCTAGGTCAGAAGAAACGGAGGGAGACGTGTTCTCTCAGACTGATACCGCTGTACATCAAATCGCGCGAGGTAGAATCGCGTCGGCTAGACGATGGGTGAACGAGGCGTACTTAGATCGGGGAAGGAGGATCAGCACTTCGGTTGCATGTTGAGATGCTTGGAGCATCGCGGCCGCGGTGCACGGTGCGAACCACTACCAGCAGTGAAGGGGGCACTGCCGTGTCAGTTTTATGCGCATGTACCTAGTGAGGAAGAGAGTGGGGATAGCAAGACGATGTTCAGACCAAATATTGATTGAAACCCAGCCCCACTGCTGCATCCTTAGCGCCACGTTATTGCGGAGCCCCAAAGTTGTGCCTCGGGGGTCGTGGCCTGAGCCATGGGAACATCCTTCGAAACGGCGCGTGGACAGAATGATGGAGAGGAGCAGTGGGAGTAGGAGCTGGACAGGAGACGCCGTATAATGCATCTTCGCCATGTAGCGCTGCACCAATATCGCCAGCTGGCCCGCCGCTACCCTCCCCTCCGCCGACTCTCCCTTGTCACCACTGCCCTCACGCTGCTATGGATCTACGCCCTCTACTGGGGTGAGCGCACCACCTTCGCCCAGCACATCGATGCCTGCGCGTGGGAGAAATGGGAGACCTGGCCGGCGGACGCCGCGCCGCACCGGCTGGTCTTCGTGGCGGACCCGCAGCTGGTCGATCCGCATACGTACCCGGGACGGCCGTGGCCACTGTCGCGCCTGACGAAGACCTACACCGACCTCTACATGGGCCGCAATTTCCGCCTGATCAACGCGAACCTGGACCCGGACTCGATCGTGTTCCTCGGGGATCTCTTTGACGGGGGCAGGGAGTGGGCGACCAGCAGAGCCATGCCGTTGAAGCTGTCCATGCTACAGTCATTGAAGTCGAATGCCGTGCGTCCGAAAGGCGACGGGTCCAAGAAGGGCCAGCAGGACGCCGGGTTTGAGCAGGTGGAGCAGGATGGCAGGAAGCTGTTCGTGATTGGCAAGGATGGTGATCAGCAGGGGCATGAGAAGCGGAGCATGGACAGCTACAGGAAGGCCATATCTATGCCGCACGATCACCGCATCGACAAGAAGGATCATTGGCTCACGCCCGACGGCCGAGACCTGAAGGAATTCGTGCATGGCGAGAATGGCAGGTGGTCTGCTTGGGGTCCAAAGCAGTGGGAAACGGACTTTGCGCGGTTTGGACGGATCTTCTTCGACGCCGACCAGCTGTACCCCCATAGTGACCGGCAGATGCACGCCGCGTTCGAAGTGGCAGCGGACGAAGTCAGCATCAGAAATGGCGCGCGCAACGTCACCTCTCAGCAATATGCCACCTCTGGCGGCAAGCAGCGACGTGTCATTGCCAGTCTACCGGGTAATCACGATCTTGGATTTGGCAGGCTCGTGCAGCTGCCGGTGCGAGACCGCTTCCAGATGTTCTTCGGCGAGACGGATCGCATCGACGTGATTGGCAACCACACTTTCGTCAGTGTG
Organism: Teratosphaeriaceae sp. CCFEE 6253; assembly: GCA_033119285.1. Taxonomy (NCBI): domain Eukaryota; kingdom Fungi; phylum Ascomycota; class Dothideomycetes; order Mycosphaerellales; family Teratosphaeriaceae; species Teratosphaeriaceae sp. CCFEE 6253. The sequence goes on from JAWDJV010000521.1 coordinate 8,883, forward strand.
GACACACCATCACTGTCGGCCACAAGCCAGTTCTTACCCGAAGGCGGCGAGACGCAGCCGGAGAAGGCTGTGGACCTTGAGCATATATGGAAGCCGCCGATGGACTTTCTGGAGAACGTCCGTGCACCTGCCGACAAAGCAGTCAGTGCCGCTTTGCAGCGATACTACTCTGATCAGATCGTGAAGCGAGGCCACGACCATGTCGTTACCGACACAGGCGCTGCCGCTGAGAGGGTGTCTACTCGCGACACTATCGAGGTTCCATCGACGGCGGCCCCACAGCTACCGATCATCCTTCTGACGCACGTTCCTCTCTACCGCGATCCCGAGACCAACTGCGGACGCCTCCGTGAGCGCGGTCCCTCCATCCGCGTCGCAGCGGGCTACCAATACCAGAACGTCATCACCAAGGCACTGTCGAATGCCCTCATCAACTATGTCTCCGCCGCCGGCGACATCGCGCACATTTTCTCCGGGGACGATCACGACTACTGCGATGTGTCGCACCGCTACAACGTCGTACCCGGTGGCAAGACGGGCAAGGCCGGCAGCACTCCTAAGAGCTCAAGGCTGTCGAATGTGAGAGAGATCACGGTCAAGAGCTTCAGCTGGGCCATGGGCGTGCGGAGGCCCGGCTTCCAGCTCGTGAGCCTCTGGAATCCCGTCGATGCCAAGGGCAAGACGGTCGGGACGCCGCTGCCGACTGTACAGTCGCGCCTCTGTCTGTTGCCGGACCAGCTGAGCATCTTCATTGACTACGCGCTGGTGCTCGGCGTGACGCTGACGGTGTTGCTGCTTCGCGCCATCGCCGTCGGTCTGCGATACGACCCGGATGCGGCTGACGAAGAGAGCGAGCCGGACAGTCCTGCGGCCGGGCTCGTCCTGCCGCGCTTCCAGCCGAGTGCAAACGGCGCCGCCAATGGCTTTACAGTACCGAAAAGCAATGGTAGCGCGGCGAAAGGTCGGCATCGCGCCTCATCCAGCTCGGTCTCGAACAAGAACGGCAACGGCAATGCCACTCTAGGGGTTCAGCGCAGCTACAATGCTCGCACACGCTCCGTGTCACCTGCCCTTGGTGCCTACACACCGGACAGCATCAGCAAGGCACCGTTCACGTCGTCGGAGCACAACGGTCCGCTCATCGAGAAGGCTGGGTATTACCCGCAAGTGCGATGGGCGGATCCGGCAGACGAGGATTCGGATGAACAGAGCCATATCGGTGACGTAGATGCGGCGGACGACGACAGTCAGGCGAAGTGGAAAAGGAGGCGGCGGACACCGGGGAAGGCGCGGAAGGCGGTGGAGGAGTTCTTCGTAAGTCTGCTGGTCGTGGGCGCGCCGGTCATGGGGTGGTACATCTGGCTTCTGAGGCATGGGTGAGGTGAGCCCGTAGACACCTCGATGTAAAAGTCCTCGCACACGTGCCGTGCGACACGCCTTCTCCAGATACAGATCTGGGATTGTTCGTTGGCCTCTCAGTGAGCGTATGCTGCGCTGTGCCCACGCGTCAAGCACGACCAGCGACGTGTTTAAAACCCTTTGAAATCAGCACGGCGTGCTTGTGACCTGCTCCAGTGACTGACCCGATGTTCACTGCTGGCCATTTCCATTGTTGACTTGGGAGCCGAGAGGCTGCGATGAGATGCTGCATGACTCGAGTAGCAAGATTGACGATGATGGAAGGTCGTAGAAGGCGGCACTTCCCGCACGTTGACTTGGCGAGTGAGGGCGCTTGCCGTGAGAGCATCGTGCATTTGTAAAGTCCGGCGTCGCAAACAAAACAGGCTCTGTGAAAACGACTACTTCAACATTCAACACTGTACCAGGCCATCCTCTCCATCCCCGGACTACCGTCAGGAAGCAGCCTCGACTGTGGTAAGCGGATTCGCCGTCACTCCGACCCGGCGACCTCGATCGCTGCGGCAGCCTGGCTCGGCAGCTTTCCCTTCATGCGCTGACCCCTGTGAAGCCACGGACATTCGTTCACAGTGCACGACACCATTGCCACACCCCAAGACATACCCGCGAGCTTAAGCTCGAGTCCGCGAAACAGTCCGATAGGAACCTAGCAAGGCCTTATCCAACCACTCACGCCACTTCATAATGGTCAAGGAGACTGCGTTGTACGATACGCTGGGCGTGGCTCCCGACGTCGATGATGCCTCGCTCAAGAAAGCCTACAAGCGCGTGGCCATGAAATGGCACCCCGATAAGCATGGCGGCTCGGAAGAGGCGAAGACTAAGTTCCAGGAACTCTCGGCAGCCTTCGAGATCCTCGCCGACCCCGACAAGCGAGCCACCTACGATCAGTATGGCAAGGAGGGACTCGAGGCCGGCGGACCAGGCGGCATGGGCGGCGGCATGAACCCCGAAGATATCTTTTCACAGTTCTTCGGCGGCGGCGGTGGAGGCTTCGGCGGCATGTTTGGCGGCGGCGGCGGCAGCATGCGCCAGCAGGGCCCGAAGCAAGCGCGGACGATCCACCATGTCCACAAGGTCAGCCTGGAGGATGTCTACCGCGGCAAGGTGAGCAAGCTGGCGCTGCAGAAGAGCGTCATCTGCCCCAAGTGCGACGGCCGCGGTGGCAAGGAGGGCGCGGTCAAGACGTGTGCGGGTTGCAATGGGCAAGGCATGAAGATCATGATGCGCCAGATGGGCCCCATGGTCCAGCGCTTCCAGACCGTCTGCCCCGACTGCAACGGCGATGGCGAGCAGATCCGGGACAAGGACCGGTGCAAGCAGTGCCTGGGCAAGAAGACCATCATCGAGCGGAAGGTGCTGCACGTGCACGTCGACCGCGGCGTGACGAGCGGCACCAAGCTCAATTTCCCGGGCGAGGGCGATCAGATGCCCGGCGTGGCGCCGGGCGATGTGCAGTTCGAGATCGACCAGAAGCCGCACAACCGCTTCCAGCGCAAGGGCGACGATCTCTTCCATCACGCCGAGATTGACCTCCTGACTGCCCTTGCCGGTGGCGCCATCTACATTGAGCACCTGGACGAGCGGTGGTTGACCGTCGAAATCATGCCTGGCGAAGTTATCTCAAATGGTACGTTGCGCAATCTTTGCCCTCAATATCGACTCGGGTGTATTGTCCTTGGCACTTGCTAACATCGTTGCTCACAGGTGAAGTGAAAGTCATCCGCGGCCAAGGCATGCCATCCTACCGCCACCACGACTTCGGCAACCTCTACATCCAGTTCGAGGTCAAGTTCCCCGAGCGCATCAACGGGCCGAACGACGCGGACGGCTACCCGACCGCCATGACGCCGCAGCAGATCAAGGCGCTCGAGTCCGTGCTCCCACCGCGCCAGCCCCAAAACACCCCGCCACCGGACGCCATGACCGAAGACTACTCGCTGGAGAAGGTCGACCCGATGTCAGAGAGCAACCGCGCGAGGGGCGCACTGGGTGAGGATGACGAGGAGGGGATGGGTGCGGGCGGCGAGAGGGTACAGTGCGCAAGCCAGTAAGGTGCTTACCAATGAGGGCATGAGCTGCTTGGCCGAACTGCTCGCTGCCATTTGCGCTGCGGACTGCCTTCCGCTGGCTTGTCTGCCGCCCGCAAACGTCTCACCCTGCGCGGATAATGCGGAGCTGAGGCGGGCGGCGCGGCCAGCAACTCGTTGGACGGGAGCTTGCACAGCTGAAGCATGGCGAGTGGCTGATAGAGATGCGATCACGTGGCTATGAGACGTCGTGCACAAGAAGAGCATGGGACCTGGGCGTCCGGCGCGGTTGGACCGCGTGGCTGTCTTTGATGAAAGGGTAGACGGGTACTTTGCCGTATAGAGCCGCTGAACAATCCCGTCTCGATATAGACTCCCACTCTATCCATCCTCCGAAGCTTAATGAGGCTTGGTATCTAGCGTATGCGTCCCGTTGACGAGCTGAATCAGCGCGCACTACGTCCCGCCATGGCCTGGTTGCCCTGACGTCCGTGACGCGGCTTTCGTCCTGGCTCTGTGCCCTAATCTGATTACCGCGCCTGCGACACTCACATCGAGCTGGCGAGCCTGTCGCGCCCTCGTCATACGGCGCATGCCTTACTCTCCCTCCTCAGCCGAACAGCGCGAGTAGGTCGCCCTCGGCTGAGACCGAGAGTCCGCACACAGGCCGCTCGTACTGCTCGTGAGATCGATCTCTATCTCCCGCCTCGTCGACGAATCACAAAGCGCCGAGCACACGTACTGCTGCACCTGTCCAACCATTGGTGATCGCACGTAGTGACGATGCCGCAGCAGACGCATTGTCAGATAGCGCCAGCAGGGCGATGCTGCCCGGCTCGCCGGCCGTGTCTCCCTTGTCCAGCCCAGACGCCACCGAGACATCCACCACCAACAGCAAAGTTATGGCTGAGCGCGATGCCTCCGCAGGTAAGTATAGAAGCACAAGTCCCGGCCAGGATGCGAGTCCTCTCGTTGGAACCCCAACAGTGTTCCCCTTCGCATCATCATCATCATCCCTAATCATGCGCTTACCACCATCGCAAGTCGACGTCTGCCACTGCTTCTCCCTCGCCAACCAGCCCGGGTACCAAGTCATCCTCGTCGCGCTCGACTGCCTGCGGCCCTACCTCCCGGCCTCCCTGCCCCTGTACCGCCGCCTGCAGTCTGGCCGCTTCTTCGATGAGAGCAGCTACATCGTCTCCAACGTGCAGCGCGACGACGTCCGGCACTGCATCGTGCCGTGCGCGTCCGGGCTCAGCCAGAGCGGACGGGACGACGCGCTGGAGCGGCCGTGGGTCATCGCCTTCGTGGACCGGTCGTGTCGGCCCGAGACCGAATGCTGGATCTTCGGGACGTGGGAGGCGAATGGGGAGGGGCCGTTGGTTCAGGGGACAGAGCGGGCGAGGGAGGCGGAGCGGCTGGTGAGGGGTGTGGTCGAGACGGTGGCGCGGTTGCCGATCCCGTCGAGTACGCACCAGGCTTATGCTCCATCGGACCAGCATGAACGAGACACGACTGGCTTGTCACGGGACGACTACGGCGCCCATGCTGTGGACCTCGATATGATGCTCTGGGGTGCTGTCCACGAATCCACCGCGATGATCCTACAGCGCCTGGGCGTGGTAGGCGAGCAGTTCCAGAAGAGCTCTTGCATACCCTACCACACCTTCGTCTTCGACGTCGCACGCATGCCGAAACCACCACCATTACCCAAGGGGCTCCTGTGGGGTGAACTGCATCCGCAGCATTTCGGCCTAGTTCGATCGCGGACGCAGATCCCGCGACAGGAGCGCACGATGGCTATACTGAACAGCCTAGCGATCTACCCATCAACGCTGGCCAGATCTCCGAACACGCCGCCGCTAGCCTGGGCTCTGGTGGGCCTGGACGGCAGTCTGACGTCGCTACACGTCGAGCCCGAGTGGCGAGGCAAAGGGCTGGCACAGGCGCTGACGACCAAGCTGTTCCGGGAGATGATGGACGGGTACTGGGAGGAGCGGGTGCGGACCAA
>JAWDJV010000522.1:0-14316 GCA_033119285.1 Teratosphaeriaceae sp. CCFEE 6253
ATTGCGGACATCATGGCCAGTCTGAAGATGGAGGTCGTGAGCTGTGGGTACGATCTCGATGTGGTGCGCCGGTGTATCTGCAGTGGGTTCTACCACCAGGCCGCGCGGAGGAAGGGGTTGGGGGAGTATGTCAATCTGCGGACCAGTGTGGCGGTGCAATTGCATCCCACATCTGCACTGTTCAACAGCGGCGACCCGCCAGACTATGTGGTATACCACGAACTCATCCTGACAAGTCGGGAGTACATGAGCTGTGTGACGGCTGTGGACGCGCTGTGGTTGGCGGATCTGGGCGGGGTGTTCTACAGTGTCAAGGAGAAGGGGTATGGCGCGCAGGGGAAGCGGGAGATTGAGTGGAGTAAGAAGGCGGAGCTGGAGGCTGCTATCCGGGCTGATCGGGAACGGGCGAGGGGGATGGAGGGGGAGGTGGGCGTCGTGGCCAAGCGTGTGGCGGTTGGTGGGCCGGTGAAGAAGGCGGTGGCGAGGGGGAGCGCGGTGGTGAAGCCTACGATTGGGCGACGGCGGTGATGACTGTGGTAGGCTTACGGCGATGAGACCGCCCATATCACGTTGTACAATGCTTCAACGGCATCAAGCTGTTGCTGCCGAAAATGCTGCTCGAGATAGGCAGTGGACTCGCTTTTGCTCTCGCCCGTAGCCTATCCCCCGATGCATGCTGGCCTCCGGGCCTGGTCCCCATGAGGTGGACCACCCCGCCAAGATTTCGCGCGGAATGTCTCCGCATGGACTTCGTCGCTCCTAGAAAGTTTCTGGATGATCAAGACATTCGCGATCGACGCCACGCCAATACAACCAAGATGTCTATGATCACTGCGGTAGGTCGTCATGAAGAGCGCTGAGGTCGTGCGATACTAATTCATCACGTCAGACCGCTTGGGTACCACGAGGCCGAGCATCGCAACATCCGGCGCGTTATGAGTTCGACGAAGAGGAGTATGGCCGCATATCGAAGCTGGCCAAGCTCGAGCTCGAGGATGCCAATGAGGACCTGGAGGATGCGCGGAAGAAGCTGAGCAAGACGAACGTCGGCACGAATGGCAACGGCACGCACGGAGACGCTGCAGATGACGACGACGAGGACGACGCTGGCGAGGGCGCTGTGGACGACGACGATGACGATCTGAAGGAGTACGACTTGGAGAACTACGATGCGGACGAGCTTAATGGTGAAGATGTGGAGGAGCTTGAGGGAGACGAAAACGGCAACAGTATATTCGGCAACATCGGAGGATTAGCATATTACAAGGACTCGAAGGACGACCCATACCTCAAGCTACCAGAGACAGGCGATGTATCGGACGACGAAGAGCGGGAAGAACTGCAGGTGCTAGCCACAGACAATATGGTACTGGCCGCACGGATCGAAGACGAGGTTGCACATCTTGAAGTGTATGTCTACGAAGATGACGCGGACGCCAATCTGTATGTGCACCACGACGTAATGCTTCCCGCGATCCCGCTATGCGTCGAGTGGCTCAATACCCGACCGAACAAGAGCGGCGAGACAGGAAACTTCGCCGCGGTCGGGACTATGGACCCGGACATCGAGCTCTGGGACCTCGACATCGTGGACTGCATGTACCCCACCGCGATCCTCGGGCAGAACTCTCAGGCCACCTCCCTCCCGCTCGATGAGCCCGCCACGAAGAAGAAGAAGCGCAAGTCCAAGAAGCCCAACTCCGCCTACCACGTCGACTCCGTCCTCTCCCTCGCCGCCAACCGCCTGGCTTCACACCTCCTCGCCAGTGCGTCCGCGGACCAGACGACGAAGCTCTGGGACCTCACGACCTGCACAGCCGCGCACAGCTACACGCACCACACGGACAAAGTCTGCGCGCTATCGTGGCACCCATCGCAAGCCTCCGTCCTGCTCTCGGGCTCCTACGACCGCACGATCGTGGCCGCGGATATGCGGGCTCCGGAGGCCAAGGTGCCGAGGTGGGGTGTGGAGAGCGATGTGGAGCAGGTCCGCTGGGATCCGCATAATGAGAACAAGTTCTACGTGAGCACGGAGAACGGTGTGCTGCATTGTTTCGATGCGCGGCAGTTGCCGAGTACGCCCGAGAAGAGCAAAGCGCTTTGGCGACTGCAGGCGCATGAGAAGAGTCTGTCGAGTTTCTCGCTCAATTCAGCGGTGCCTGGTTTCATCGCCACAGCTTCCGTAGACCGGACGGTGAAGCTCTGGAACATCTCCGACGCTGGACCTTCGATGGTCGTCAGCCGCGACCTTGGCGTTGGGAAGGTCTTCTCGGCCAATTTCGCGCCGGACGATGCTGTGGCGTTCCGGTTGGCGGTGGCGGGGAGTAAAGGCGCGGTGCAGGTGTGGGACACGAGCACAAACAAGGCGGTACGAGAGGCATTTGCCGGGAGAGGCAGGTTGTTTGGGATGGGTGAGGGAGAGGTGGTGGAGAGATTGGTGGGGGTCGAGGTTGATGACGAGGTCGAGGAAGAGGAGGAGGAGGCGGAGGAGAACGGTGGGGAGGGAGGGTGGGAGAGTATGGAGGAGGACTGAGGCCGCTTTGGCCTTGCTGAAGAAATCCGACGCCCAGTGGATGACTGAGATGACTTCGCACCCGGCTTCAACGTGGAACGACGCCATGCGAGAAAATTGTGCGGCGTCATGAAATGGCTTGCGCCGCGCGACCGCTATTGAATGCGGGTGTCTGCAACCATTTCTCCGTCGCGACCACTTCATCAACGGCGCCGTCGTGCTTAACGAGTCCGGGTGCAGACGATCGACGAAAGAGATGTGATACGGCCACACCGTCTGAGTGACCAAGCGGCGATCCAGCGGGCCCATCAGGTACGGCACGAGAACGGTCAAGCCGGTGACGAAGGTCGCCTCGGCCTAAGGGACTGTGACCGGTGCGGCGGTGATGAAGGAGCCGGAACGCAGGCAGTGTGGGAATCACGGTTGCATTTAAGGAACTGTCGATGGCTGCGCTTCTGGTAGAAGCATGGACGAGGAGTGCTTTCGCTTCACGTATCGACGCCACCATGATCTACGGTGTCTCCCAACACCCCGTTGGCGCCGCGTGTTGTGCAAGTAGTGGGCGGTGGCAGTCTCGCGAGCACGCGGGACGGAGATCTGTATCCAGTCGTTCGCCGCTGTAGACGTGGTGCTGCGACACGAAATCTGCCTTGGTCGACGGCGCTATGGACGAGCGAGATGAGATGAGATGAGCTGGAATGAGATGCGGTCGGTCGTAAGGCTTCGGCGGAAGCCCCGCCACAACAATCTCATCGGATGGCCCGCCCATCGCGCGGGCCGCTCTACCTAGCCTCGATCCTTCTTCATCAACACGTGCAGCTCGCGTCTGCCACCAATTGAACAGCGCCTCTCATGCGCCCGCAGCTGCACACGAGCGAGCTGGCGATGCAGGTCGTACATGTATGCACTCTATCTCGCAGCCGGACCTTCTTCTCTGCCCCTTAGCGCCGAGGAGTGTTGTGCAGCAGCGCAGCAGGGTGTCGCGGCCTACTCTCACGGGGGCAGCAGGAGGACTCGTGGGTAATGTGCAGCTGGCTGGCGAAGTACAGCACTTCACACCTCTCTCTCTCTCTTAGTTGTTGCCCACTCTTCGACCCTGTCTGCCCACTCTCCTCGCGTCTCTCCGAAGACTCGCTCGCGGGCGCTCCAGCGCGGATCACCACCGCCACTGCCGAGCATGTCTGGCCATGGCCCGGCGATCGAGCTGTCGCCGCCGACTGATGACACGGTCGCGCACCACTCCACCGACGGCGGTGCTGCGAAGGGGCTCTTCGCGCGCGTCGCGGACGTGAACAGCGAGGCCTCGCTCGAGCATGCGGACGACGAGACCCTCAAGGCGACCCGCTCCACCTGCGAGGATGCGGTGGGTATGCAGCGCATGGGCAAGGAGCAGCAGCTCGTGCGCCGCTTCAAGCAGCTCTCCATCATCTCCTTCGTCGCCATTGCCACCGCCGCCTGGGAGATCGGCCTCTTCATCATCTCCCCCGGCCTCATCAACGGTGGGCGCTCCGCTCTGGTGTACAACACCATCTGGAACTTCATCGGGTTCGGCCCGATCTATCTGAGTATGGCGGAGATGGCGAGTATGGCGCCAATTGCTGGGGCGCAGTGTACGTGCGGCATCAACACGATGGCATATGAGTAGATGCGCTGACCACTTGCCACTCTCGTAGATCACTGGGTGAGCGAGTGAGTCCTGCTTCAAAGTCGGACCTCGGAGTAGTCACCCACTCCTGCTCACTCTCCGTACAGATTCGCACCCGAGAGTTGCCAAAGGTTCTTGAGCTACCTCACAGGGTACGTTGGGCCTTCCGCTGGAGATTCCTGAGCTCATGGTGTCCTCAGATGGACTTCCACCATCGCATGGCAGGCAGGTAACGCCATGGGCATCTTCCTCGTGGGCAGTCTAATTCAGACTATGATTCTCGTGAACAACGAGAACTATCCTTTCCCATCATGGCATGGCACGCTATTAGCATTCGCTGCGATGGCATTTGCGTACGTCGGCAATGTGTACGGCAACAGGATCCTCCCCTATTGGCAAACCGCCGTCTTCGCAATCCACGTTGGCGGGTTCCTTGGTTACGTCGTCCCCATCTGGATGAACGCCCCGAAAGCGTCGCACCTACAGGTCTGGGCCTCATTCGAGAACGAGGGTGGCTGGAGCAGTATCGGACTCGCGGTCTTGGTGGGCAGCTCTCCGGTATCAGCCAGCAGGTTGGCATTGACACGGTACATCCAGAATACCTATTCAAATTGCCAAGGCGAGCATCGGCGCTGACTTGTCGCCCACCAGGCTGCCCACATGAGCGAGGAGGTCAAAGACGCCGCCTCGTCTATTCCTCGCACCATGATGGCCGTCTACTTCATCAACATGGGCTTCATTCTGCTATCAGTCGTTACCGTCGCCTATCACATCCCAGATCTGGATGCCGCGTTGAACGACACCACGACGTACCCGGCGCTCTACGTCCTGAAGCAGTCCATGTCGGTGGGCTGGGTCACGGTGATGCTCGTGATCATGCTTGTTGTCAACATGGCATCTAATATCGTGTATCTCGCTGCAGTCACGCGTGACCTCTTCGCTTTCGCTAGAGATAAGGGTGAGCTGTCGGATGGCGCCCAGGCTCGCTATACTTTGCTGACATTGCATAGGTGTACCTTTCTCGGGCTGGCTCGCCACGATCCACCCCAAACGCCAGATCCCGGTCAACGCCACCATCTTCTCCTGCTGCACTGCCTTACTGCTGGCCCTCATCTACATTGGAAGTAAGTGTGCTGCTCCTTCCCGTGATACCCCCGATCCACACTAACGGGCTCCCACAGGTCCCGTAGCCTTCTACGCCATCACCTCCCTCGCCACCATCTCCCTGCTGCAGTGCTACTGCCTCTCCATCGGCTGCCACCTCTGGCGCCGCATCAACAAGCCGGAGACCCTGCCGCCCGCGAAGTTCCCACTGGGCCGCTTCGGCATCCCGCTCAACGTCGCCGCCGTGGTGTATGCGCTGTACTCGTTCTTCTGGGCCATGTGGCCGACTACGTGAGTGCCGTCGATCTGCCCGGACGTGCGCGTGATCTGCTGGCTATGGGCTTAGGTACCCGGTCACCGCATCTGGCTTCAATTGGGCGAGCCCGATCTTTGTGGCGGCATTCATTGGGGCCATGATCTACTTCGTCCAAGGCGAGGCATACTTATGTAGGGCCAGTACGTGAGGTTGAAGGCAGGAAGGAGCACTTTGGTTAGCAAGAGGCTGCAAACCATGAATAGCTGCTCTGAACGGCCCGCGAGTAGAGCGCTTTGTGGTCGAATATCATGGCAGACATGCAAAGAGCGAGCGATACCTGGATCTCGCCATGTGGTCAATGCGCAAATCTCCATCGTCTGGGTATCAAAGCACATATATCCGCCGACTCGGTCACCAATCCGTACAACGACATTCGATCCCGCCAAATCAAACATCGAATCGCATCCCTTTGTGCGGCTCGTAGACTTGCTGGCTCTTGGCAACACCAAAGCGATAGGCCCCGTCACTTCCACTCCGGACCGCCCCGAGCTTCACCTCGCGATCCCCTAGCGTGTCGACGACCCCGCGAGCACCAGCGGCCGAGTTGGCCTCGGCGAGCAGCGGCGCATCAAACAGCTTCGCGACCTCCAATGGCGACAGCAGGCCCACTTTGTCTAGCTTCCAGAACCCCCACAGCAATGGAAGTACGAAGAGCGCGGCCAGACCCTCCAGGATCGCGGCGCCGGCGAACCAGCGGAGGTCCGAGCGGTACACGTTCTGCGTGATGGTCTGGCGGGCTTGCAGGCTCTGCTGAAGGGGCAGCCCGGCGTCGATGACGGTGGTGAGATTGTCCCACCCGGACGCCACGACGGCGGCGCGGAACAGGAGCTCGTTGAGGCTGGCGATGATGTCGTCCGTGGGGTCGCGGAGGTTGCAGGCGAGGTCGGTGTTGTTCAGGTATTTGACCAGCTCGGCGGCATTGCCCTGTACGGTGGAGCGGTGGTCTGTCAGTGGGTGAGCCGTCGACGTAGGGACCATTGCAAGCGTACCGAGGGCGAAGTGTCAAACGCCCACTGTGAGCCCGGCTCTGAATGTGCCTCGATCGTGACCGAGTTGTTGATGCCTTGCGCCGGGTCAGTTTGGCTCGATCAACAAGGCATTTGAACAATTGAATGCTTACCAACAGACTGATTGAGGAACGTGGTCAGCTCGCCCATCGTGTCCGGCGGATCAGCCGCTGGGTCTGAGGTGCGTTCGGGCGCGGTGTTGTTCGCAGCAGCGACCAGTCGGCTTCTGCCGAGAATCACTTCTTTCCCGTTGAGCTTGATGTCGTACTCAAGTACGGCGGGCTTATAGTGGCACTCCGTCAGATTGTAGCTGCCAGTCAGATTCCCATCCGCCATCGCCTTGAGCGCCATGCATCCAACGAGTAGGCGTACACCCTCCGGTTTCTGCCACCGCGCTGCGGCGTCGGTGTCGTTGGGGTAGACCTTCACATAAAAGAAGGGGTTGCCATACTGGTCCTTGTAGGCATCGTACCCTCGCCAGTTGCCCCAGGTGGCGTTCTCGTCGTACCACATTGCATTGGTGATGGGCCAGATAGTGCTCTCGCAGTCTGCTTGGACGACACCCGGCGCACGTACGGTTGTGGTGCACGTATCGTTGCACGTCTGCACGTCCAGTGTGATCGGGCTCTCCGCGCTCCAGTCGTTCTCGACATGCGTCGCGCGGGCGAAAGCGTAGACGTTCGACTGGCGCCAGTAGCCTGAGAACCCTCTCGGCACCTGGTGAAGGGCAGCAGAGTCAACACGAGTGCACTGACGACTGACCGGGTTGGTCTCACCTCTTGGGCCAACGTGAGTGCCAGTGTTACGTTCTCGCTATGGCTCTCGACCTTGACGTTCGTGGCTCGTTGCAAGAGAGGACCTGCGTTGTAGTCAGCAGGCGCACTGTCCTACCAGTGACATGCTCTCGGGCAAAAACCATCAATGATCATCACCGCCGCCAAGAGCGTCGCGAAGCCCGTGAAGCCCATTCGGAAGCGGTGCCGTAATGCAAGAATCACGCTGTGGCCAGCTTCCCACTACCTTTCCAGATCCCGCAAGCTGGTACCGCGAGACATAGTGTAATGCAGTGACAACGGTCCGGCGATGTAACGTGCGAAGCCAAGCGCAACGTTAGCGAGTGCAGCTGCGATAGCGAGATAAACGGTTGGCTGTATCGACCAGTTCTTGACGGGTTGCTTGTTCGAAGCCACGAGGATGGCGAGGGATACGAGCATACAGGCGATACTCAGAGCCAAAGCTAACAGACCGAGTAGAGGAAGGAGTGCGAACATTGAGGGTCTCCATACTGGTTCGCGGCGTTGCTGGACTCGGTGCTTGAGTAAGGACCGCAATCCTGCGAGCCTTCCAGGCTTCGGTAGCAGAGCCGCGGTCGTGAATGCTGATGAGAGTGTGCTGTCTGTCGGTGTCACGGGCACTGAGTAGGCCGAGGAGGTTGTCTCGAGCTTGTCCGCTTCCACTGTTGTGGTCGGCCGTTGGGCTTCCTGGAGGACTGGGCTCCCCGACTGTTCGGAAGGAGTGTCGACTGACACATGCGCCATAGGGTCGGCCATGTGTCAAGGAGGAGAGGATTTTGGGGACGAAGGACTGATGCAAGAAGCTGGACCGGTTGCAAACTCTCTCTGTGGCGATTTATATGTCTTACCGTCTCTGGACGGCTTCCGTCCTCGACCCAGAAGGATCGCACGGAACGTGCCACGCCAACCAATGGCTCCCTTGGGAAAGATTGATGTAGGCGAGTCATGTCAACGGCTAGAGAAGCGTGAGGTGTTGACATGATCTGGGACCACCATGGTGAGGCTCTGAGGCGTGGTTTGTTCCTTAGTCCATCGAGGTGCTTGCGGGCGCTTACCCAATGCTCTACTCAGCCAGCCGACATGCATCCGATAGAAAAGGCCCGGATATCAGTCCCTCCGAAGCCAGCAGTCTGTAGCGATGGGCCGCAATAGCTCGACATTGGATGAGAGATCTGGGTGGCGGCGGGTATCAGATAGTGCGTACTTATGTAATGATTTGAACCGCATTAGGGCTTCTCGTCCGTCCATACGCCCTGCTCGAAAGTATGCGGCTACCGCTGTAGACCGGCCATGTACCTTGACTAGTACACCGCGGTGGCGTAGCGTTGCAAGATGATCAGTACACATCGCGACTTAGCGAGCGCATCGGGAATCGTGGGGCACATTAGTTGAGTCCAAGAGGGTGCCCAGGGTATAACGGCTCTCGCTACCCACGCTCTCGCCATCTCTTGCCATTGGCTGTGACCAGCGTAGGACGCCAATGTCGATGTCGTTGGGATAAGGTGTGGCAATTACGAGCTTCCCCCAGCTGACTTCACCGTAGCTTACTAAGTCCGCTGACCGTGCGTTCCAGCGTCCCGTCTTGTGGGATTACAGACGCATTTCGAGTCACGCCAGCACCTCGAGTGCGGCCAGCCGTTTCCCACCGCGATGCATGTCGTTCGCTTATCGACCAGGGAGAGGCAGTAGTGCATGGGCTGACTTCCTCGGATTCACTTACTAAGACCGGCCACTCTCCATCGCCCGGGACAGCGTCGTCTATGCATCTCGTTGTGGTGCGTGGGCGAGATGACCGATCTCGGGTTCCCGCTCTGTCCCACGCGAGTTCATCGCCTAATCGCAGCGGCTCCTACGCAGACTCCCGAGCACGTCTCCGTCTGATAGCACACCGCGCCTTGCCTACACACCGAGTCGCCCACGACACAAGTCTGCATGAAGGCCGCTGCACTTGACGTACTCGCAACGCCAGAAGCAGGCAGGCCTCCACCCTGGCCGGCAACAGCAGTCGTGACGCACAGGCCCCCGCAAGCGATGGTCTGGCTGCACGTCAGTCCGGCTGGAGCGCAGACGTCTGGGAACGCGCCCAGGATGCAGGGCGTGTATGACGCTGTAGACGGTGGTGGTTCCATACTCAGCGACGACGCCGGAGATGTGCAGGTCCCAGTGCTAGTGCAGGTACCGTAGCATGTCGAAGTCTGCGAGCAGATGGCGCCGGTAGGGCAGACACTATCTCCCAGGACGCAATGCTGAGTCGGCAGACCCACATTGGCAGCGGTGGTCAAGCACAGGCCCTCGCACGCATTGGTCTGGGTACAGCTTGAGTTTGTGGAGCAATCTCCAGCGCCGACAACGCAGGTACGAGGAGTGGTTGGCGATAAGGTGGCGGAGATGGACAATGGGACACATCTACCGGTCTTGGGTCTTGGGTATCCTAATGACCTGATACCGGGTCGCGGGTGGAGCTCTTTGGACGATCATGGTGCCCGACAGTGCAGCGCGAGCGTATACGGTTTCCAGCTTGATGTGCGGAGACACAGGGCGTGATAGCCGCGAGCTACACCAGGCTCACCGCAACAAGTCGTGCGCGCGACATTCTGCAAGCCGAAGTGATGTTCATGGAGGGTGAGTAGCACCGGCGATCGACCGGCGCGAGACAGACTTATACACACGTATCTTCAGCGCAAGAACGCGTATGCGCTCGCCGCCCCAGCCTTCGTATGGCGTGGCGTGAGCCTGCCAATCATGGTGCTTGGCGCAGACATCGCGCCTTGCTCCGGGTGGATTGTGCAACGCGAGAGAGCAAGGGGCACACATGCGATGGCAGCGTGACCGCTCTCTTGCTTTGACCAGATGTTATTCGCTGGTGTCAGAAGTCTGACGTATCGCATCCGCCCTGTCAAAGCGACAGCCATGGAGGCCAGGGTGTGCAGCCTTGATGGCGGCCGTCGGCTTGCATGACCATCACTAACGCTCTTCATCAAATGCCTGCGACTGCCATCTGGTCTGTACTGCAGGCTATAGCGAGCCTGCGCTGCTGAGCTTCCATGGGTGGCTCGCCCCCCTTGGATCTCGAAGAGGCATTCCGGCAGCGCGTATGGGATGCCTTGTCTTCAGTCACCAGCCACCGCAGCCAACTGCACCGATTCTTTGGCGTCGTCTTCGTGCGCATGCTCCTCGTCCTTCGACTTCTTCTTCCGCTTCCGCTTCTTCGCACCTTCCGCCGCACCCTGCACATCATTGCTCATCCCAACCTCCGGCGCAGCTGCCTTCTCAGATGCATGCTTATCATTCTTCGCGATCTTGCTCAGCACGGCTCGCTCTCCCTCCGCCTGCCGCACAACCGGCTTCGGCTCGTCCTTCTTCCCCTTCCTCACACTCAATGGATTCGGTCCCTTAGGACCCTTGACCTTCTTCTTCTTCGCCGGCAAACCCGCCATAGGATCCGCCTCATCTTCCGCTGCTTTGATCGCCTTCGCGCGATCCGGCGCCTCCAGATCCCCATCATCGTCGTCATCCCGTTTCCGCTTAGCACTCATGTTACCCGTCGGTCTCCGACTGATCAGCCCAGCCTTCAGCTTACTTCTCTCATCCGCGTTCCGCATCTTCTCGCTCTTGCTCGCCATCGGCTCTAAGATCATGACACTGCGGTTGATGTAGACGAGCGGCACCCCTGCTACCTTCCTCAGCTGCTGCCGAACCTCCTGGTCCTGCGTCGCAACCACATATCGATTCTTATTTCCTCCACTTCCCTTCGGATCCACCACACTCATCACACACTCCCCCGTAGTCAAAGGCTCATCCAACTCATGATGTCCGCACCGTCTCCGCTCCGCCTGCTTCGCAACCTCGATCCAGCCATCCTTCTCCCTTTTCTCCGCGTCCGTGGTCGTGGGAGAGTCGTACAGGTGCCGGATACAGCACTGCGTGATCATGGGTTTGATCTCGCCGTGCACGGCGCCGGCGAGGAGGACGCCGAGTTTCATCTTGAAGCGCGCAGCGGCGCGAATGATATCGGCATCGATCAGCACTTGGTAGGGCTCGCGGAAGCCGAATGAGAGCTGATACTGCTGCATCAGCTTGCGATACTGTTTGCTGCGTTTGGCGCGCATCGTTGCGGTGGGTGTGTCTGAGCACAGTGATGTGGTGATTGATACGCCATTCGAGGTTTATTCGTGGCAGAAAGTCTAAAAAGACGAAGTGATGCAGCCCTGCGAAATGCGGGGTAAGATCCTTGTCTCGGTTACCACAAGCGCCAGGCACGATGCAGCCACAAGGACCAGCCAATGACCGCTTCCTTTGAGGCAATTACTGGTCGCCAGCACACGTGCGCACATCGCTATGGGACATCCTGTACAGCCCGACCGCCGTCCGTCCTCTCACTACTAGCCGGCATGCGATAACGCCAATCCATCCCATGCTGACGCCACCATGGCCGCATCTGTCGAGGCCAAGCCCGAGGCAGCAGCCACGAAGCCGCCGGACGAGAACGGCGACGCTGGACTACCCGAGCTGAAGCCTGCTGTGACACGCGAGGAGAGACACGACGACCCAAAGCCCGAGCCGCCGGAAGCAGACGAGTTTGGTCTGCCGGCGAGACCGCCGCGGCGACGCGGATACTCAACGGAGGAGCTGGAGAGTCCCGAGCAGGCGAGGGCGCCGGCGCCGGACAAGGTAGTGGAGGATGGGACGGCGCACGCGAGCAGCAAGAATGAAGTGGCCAAGGCAGCGGACGACGGCGAGCCCGGGCCTGCTGGAGGTGAGATAGTAAGCACGGATGCGGAAGGCACGAAAGCGCCGGAAGCACATGGCAGACTTAGTCAAGAAGGCACAAGATCACCAGGAGTCAATGGCAGGCCGCCCAGTCAGGAAGGCGCAAGCAGCAGCCGGCCCTCCTCCAGCCACATCCCCAAGAAGCAGGCAGCTGGCGCGGTGTCCGAGTGGTCTCACCAACAACTCGCCCCACACGCCGTTGTGGAAGAGGAGGAGGAGGTGGAAGCGAAGTGGCAGCAGATGCCGGCGCTCGCCGAACACCGCATCTACGACGACTGGGGCAAAGTCCTCGCCAAGAGCTACGACGAGGTGGAGGATGGCGCGTACGGGTACGGCGAGTTGGGCGGGGCGGGGAAAGGGTATACTCGCGTGCAGATGGACGAGGATGCGCGGTCGGCGACTAGCTTGGACGACAACACAGCGTACCTGTTCAAGGACCAGCATGCGCGACATGCGCTCGATGAGGAAGATGAGGAGGGCAGGGACGTGGTGTCGCAGATGCAGACGACGAAGCAGTTGTTGACGGAGGGGCAGCGGATGGCGTACGTGGGGGTGGTGAGGCTGGCGATCAGCAGTATGGTGGAAGAGATGAACCTGCTGGTCAAGGCGAAAGGTGCGAAGAAGACGGTGGAGCTGGCGACGGAGATGCTGAAGATGTGGGGCCAGAAGACGATGGTCAGGCTGTATAGCCATATGGATATCAGTGCCGCGGAGCAGATCATGGTGGAGCAGTTGGCGGACCATGGCGTTCTGCCCTCCGATCTCTCGCCAGCACTGATGCAGAATGCGAGGGTCAAGAATCCCAAAGCTGACTCAGACGCCTCCTCCATCGCCTCCGCCCGGCCTTCTCTGCAATCCCGCACCTCAAGCACGCTCGAGAGCCGTGCCCCGACTCCCGCCATCTCCCGTTCAAATACTCCCGCGCCCCCGGACGTCGAGCCGCCGCCTGCATACGGCGACCACACTGCCGACGACTTCCACCTGCAAGATCCATCGACAATGGACAGCAAGAACCTCGACCTCGACATCCGCTGGACCGTGCTGTGCGATCTCTTCCTCCTGCTCATAGCAGACAGCACGTACGATGCGCGGTCTCGCACGCTCCTCGAACGCGTCGGTGCCGCGCTCTCAGTGGAGTGGCAAGAGATATGTCGCTTCGAGAAGCGCGTCACTGACGCCCTAGAAATGCAAGAGCAAGCTGACAAAGAGAACTGGAACGAAGAAGACCACATGAAGTCCCGCGAGAAGCGTGCGCGCAACAAGCGTCTCATGGTCATGGGCCTCTGCACCGTCGGCGGCGGCCTCGTCATCGGCCTCAGCGCCGGCATGCTGGCCCCCGTCATTGGCGCCGGGCTCGCGGCGGGCTTCACCGGCATCGGGGTTGCGGGCACGGGCACATTCCTGGGAGGTACCGGCGCGGCCGCCATCATCGGCACGACTGGCTCCTTCATCGGCGCGAACATTGGGCTGAAAGGCGCGAATCGCCGGACGGGCGCGGTGAAGACGTTCGAGTACCGCCCGCTATTCAACAACAAGCGCGTGAACCTCATCGTGACCGTCTCCGGGTGGATGGCCGGGAAAGTGGATGACGTCCGCCTGCCCTTCTCGACCGTCGATCCGATCATGGGAGACATCTATTCCATCAACTGGGAACCCGAGATGCTGCAGTCCACCGGCCAGACAATCCAGATCCTGGGCACGGAGGCGCTGACGCAGACCATCCAGCAGATCCTCGGAGCAACGTTCCTGGCAACGCTGATGGCCGGGTTGAGTCTGCCAATCGTGCTGACCAAGCTGGCATACCTTATCGACAACCCTTGGACGGTCAGTCTGGCGCGTGCGGACGCGACGGGGCTGATCCTGGCGGACTCGATCGTGGATCGGAATTTGGGTGTCAGACCAATTACGCTGGTGGGGTTCTCGCTGGGGTCACGAGTGATCTTCTCGTGTCTGAAGGAGTTGGCGAGGCGGGGGGCGTCGGGGCTGGTGCAGAATGTGTATCTCTTCGGCTCGCCCGTGGTGGTCAAGCAGGACGAGTGGACGCGGGCCAGGACTGTGGTTTCTGGGCGGTTCGTTAATGGTTATGCGGTTGGGGACTGGATCTTGGCTTACTTGTTCCGCGCGACGGCGGGAGGAGTCATGCGCGTTGCGGGTTTGGCTACAGTGGA
>JAWDJV010000523.1:0-14266 GCA_033119285.1 Teratosphaeriaceae sp. CCFEE 6253
GATGCGGCGACCTGGCGGAAGGACGTGGCGACGGAGGAGTGGCTGCTGGAGCACAGTCTGCTCGTGAGGACGAGGAATGGATTGAGATTGGCATAGCCGAGCGCACTTTCCACAGGACGTGGCCCGATGGAAGTAATGGAGGGAGAACCTCTCGGTGTTTGGGCACCTTCCTGCTCGAACGGTGGGACCGCATGAGCGTGATGATCCTGCTTCTATAATGGCATGATGAGTTTGCACGATACCCATAGCGCAGCTAGCATGAAGTGAGTCTCCTACAACATCGTTTCTCGGACAGCAATGACAATGCTCGACAATCGATCACACAGTTGGCCATCAGCAAGCTGCTCGGGGAGGTGGGGCGGTACGCTACGTGTATGCATTGCGCTGCAGCCACAGGACCTATCAGCATCGTTGTACACGAGGTGCATGAGCCGGACCTATTTCTATGCAGTCTCAGTAACTAGCTCCGTTACGCCCCGAAATGCGCAGCGCATATGGTCACGGGCCTCCAGCAGAGGGCAAAGTCATCATACCTTCACCCTCGATCGTGAAGCCAGCGATCGAGATGCGATTGGTAAAAGCACCCGGTGAAGAGCGCATGTCAAATGAGCGAGCGACTCTGTGCGCGATCCCTGCCAAGCTGTCGTCGCCCAGCAGGGAGCGACGGCCTCCATGCTGAGCTCTGCTGTCTGTCAATCTCCCACAATCGCCAGTCCATTGGAAAGGTAATGGGGTAACCGGTGAGCAGAGGGTAGCGAATTGGGACGCAGCACATGTCACTCAAATGCTAGAGGAGGGTGGATCGCTGGACGGTCAGTGCCGCGTCTTACACTAATGTCCGCGGCGCGCCATCTCGTCGGCACAAGAAAGTCTGCAATCGAGTGCAGCGTTCATATAGGCAACGAGGTCGCCGTTCCGCGCCGAGGGACACGGATGATGGGTCTCTGTTCATCGCTCCTGTCATCCCTGAGACCAAAAATCGTGTGAGCTCACGCCAACGGCGCGAAAGCCTTCAAGCCCTCCTCCGCCGTCGTCTCCTTCCCCAGCAGCCATCCGAAGCCCACATTCGTCTCGCCGGCAGCTTGGAGGCTGACCCCGAGCCCCGGCATGAACATCCAATGACCATGCGGGCAGCCCGGGTACAGGTCTACCTTCGTCCTCACCCCGGCCTCCTTGAGCATCTCGTCGTCGATCAGCGCTTCGTCGCGGATGGGATCCAAGCCGCACACCTGGAAGTACGTCGGAGGTAGGCTAGATAGTGGCACCGAGTCCTGGAACAGAATTGGATAGCGGAGCACGTCATCGGCAGTCCAGCCGTTCAGTGTGGCCAAGGCTTGCAGAGCGGCGGCGTCGAGGACCGGGGCATGAGCATTGTCCTTGTGAGACAGGAAGTAGGGGTTGTACTTTGCTGGAACGTGGTGCGTGTCCATTGTGGATGGGATGCCTAGGTACTGGCCCGTGATTGGCGGGTCGAGCTTCTCCTGCAGCGACAGATTCGTGATCGTGAGGGCAAGGGTGCCTCCAGCCGAAACACCTCCAACGATGAAGCCTTTGTTCGGATCCGCGGCTAGCTCATGGACGTGTGAGGCGATCCATTTGACACTGTCCCATCCATCATTCGCGGGGACAGGCCACTGGTGCTCCGGACCCAGGCGGTAGGAGATACTCACCACCACGGCGCCGAAGAGCCTCACCAATGCGCGAGCGTTACCGGTACTTTGGTCCTTCGAGCCTGCGATAAAGCCGCCACCATAGATGAGCACGACCAGAGGACTGCCTGTAGAGGGCTTCATAGCTGGCCGGTGGATCTTAATGGCGCTGTCGAAGCCATCGCGCATGGGGATCTGGTGTTCAGCTTCGATAATGGATGACTCTGCTGGA
The DNA here is from genome assembly GCA_033119285.1 of Teratosphaeriaceae sp. CCFEE 6253. Lineage (NCBI taxonomy): Eukaryota > Fungi > Ascomycota > Dothideomycetes > Mycosphaerellales > Teratosphaeriaceae > Teratosphaeriaceae sp. CCFEE 6253. Next base: position 1,882 of record JAWDJV010000523.1, read on the forward strand.
CCGAGCTGAGCGAGGGCCGCGGTCTCTACGTGCGCCATCAGAGCTTTCACCGTGGCGGCATCGCTCCAGTCGACGGGCGGCGATGGGTTCTCCTGAGCGAAACTATGGATGCAAACGTCAACGCGGCCCTAATGTAAGGTCTGCTCATCGTGATGGCTGTGTACCTCAAGGATCTGGGTCTGGATCTCCGAGCTCCTCTCCAGCTCCTCGAGCGCCAACAACATCTTGCAGACTCGCTACTGTCCAGTCCCGCGCTTCGATGTAATGTTCGGTGCAGGTTTGCGCGTGAGAGGCGGCAAGCTTTAGCACAAGATTGAGTCGATGAGTGATCGGGCAATAGCGTCTCGACTTCTAGAGGTAGACGCATCGAGATCATATACTCAGCAACTCGACAGTGCGATGCCCCTCACCGCCGCCCCTGCGGTCGCATTGTTGCAAAATGGCCAACGTAATCGCTGAGCGGTTACGATCGGTCTTGCGGACTGCAGGTGGTGTCGCCCATGAGAAGTTGCCGGCGCCTGATTGGATGGACCTGGTCACCCGTCCGCAGGCTGCGCTTACTCAGCTTCGTATCAAGGGCCAACAGGGCTCGGCCTTGACCGCACTCTTGTGCAGCTCCGAAAGAGCGTCTCTCAATCGCGGCACGACTGACTGAGGCTGCCGGTGGGACCCTAAGGGTGTGGTGTAGACACCCTACGTGCATGTAAGTCGACAAGGAGCAGCCGCTAGATTAGTCATGATCGCATCTGCACAACGACCTTCTCTTCCGCATCCAGCCACTGCAGCCCGTTCTTGCGCACCCTGCTGCTGCTGGCCACATACAGCATCAGATACACGTGCGCCACCACCTCGCCCCAGCAGAAGACCTTCACCTTCCCAAGCCCACGATCTGACTTGTGCGCACGCTCACGCAGACACCAGACACCCCAGCCTGCTTTTCCGATACCTACAGTGCTCATTAGGAACGCCCAGAAGGCGGACTGTAGCTCGCATGCCCAGCCGGCGGTCTCAATGAGCCAGTAGCCACGCTCCAGAGGCCGTAGATTCCGGGTAGTGAGGACAGGGATGTAACGTTCGGAGAGGTTTAGCTGATCGGCAAGCATGCTTAGATCCGGCGTGACGTGTGTGACGAAGCTGTTCAGTGAGACTGCTGGCTCAGGTGGTCGGATCATCAGGGGCAGATCTACGAAGGAGGGACCAGAGGGGGACAGTGCAGCCTCGCAGAGCGGTGCTTGAAGGCCGGTCTGGCGCAGAGTTGAATGCACGGTATTTGCTGCGTCCGTTGCCGGCCTTGCGGAATCGGGCGCGAGCGGCAACACCAACACATCGCAGTCCGGGAGCGGCTGTGCCGATGTGACATCAGCATGGGAAGGGGCAAGTATGCCGTTCAACGAGTCGGCAGGTTGGCGCTCAGCGTTCAGGCATAGAGCCGAGGCCTGTTCGTAGCTGCCGTGGCGAACGGCATCGTGCTCCAAACGAACATCGCCTAACGGCACTTCAAGGCCATCTCTGAGCTGTCCAACTTCGCTGGCAGACCTCTGCGATGCCCTTAGCTTAGCTTTCGAGCTTTCTGACGTAACGTCGCTGAGCGAGTACGACGTTGGCAGCTCCGACGTAGTTTCCGGCGTGCTCCCAGAGACAAGTGAGTGCGCCTGTTCGATGGCGGGCGTAGGAGGCGGTCCGCGGAACTCTCCAATATAAGCCAGACCGATGGCGCTACCCTCAGGCAGGGGCATGAAGGGTGCCCGAAGCCTGGAGTGAGGTGTACGTTCGCGATAGTCGGGCAAGACCGACGGTTCGCCAACTTGGGATCCCGGATCATCGGGCTTCGCATGCTCGGTGATCTGCTGCAATCGCACCGCAGCAGCTGCCTCCTGGCCACCACCCTGCCGTAGAGGCAGCTTCGGGGTGACTAGTACAGGGGTCTTGAGGTATGACGATTGGCTGAATCCTACTTCCACGGGCGAGCTGTCCGGTCGCTTTGCTTCCGGCACGACCGTGCGCGCCGTAGGGGTGGCCAGACTTGCGACATCTGTGTGCGCCCCCCTGAGCGGTGGTCGGAAAGGCTTGAACACTGGCGCGGCTGGTATACGGCGCTGGAGACGTGGCTTCTTACCTGGCCGCTCGAAGGCTTCCGCTCCTTGGAATTCGACAGCATCGTTCTCTTTGCAGTGGGCAGGAGGGACAACGATCCTGCCGAAAGATCCGTCCCCAGACTCAACAGTCAGGGCGCTGGTGCTGACTGTCTTGGTAAAGTGCACAGAAACTGCGGGGGAAAGTAGCACTTTCTGGAAGCTCCCTCCATCAAGGATCTCTGGCCAAGGAGAGTCCTCGTCCAAGTCATCGGGCCGAGGCCGTTTCAGCGGTGTCACCTCCGAGAAGGTGAGTGAAGAAGTCAGCAGCTGGCTTTCCAGCGCTTCATATGCTAGCTGCGTGCCCTCAATGAAGGTAGTTTCGTCGTAGTGAAGTATGGCGGTATGTTCGTCCATGTCTTCTGCTCGGGATGAGGCTTGGTGTGGATCTTGATGGTGCGTACTCGGCACGCGATTCTCGAGCTCTCCGATGCCCGGGGTGTGTTGCATGATATCGGGGGAGACATCAGTGGCGTTGGCGCGGTGTGCCTCCCGTACGGGTTGCAGACTCGACGTGCTGCCTGGAGCATCGTTCAAAGTGAGCACACGAGCACCACCGAAGCCAAGGTACCCCTCAGCAAGGACTCTGCCCCGGTCATCATCTCGCCGACTGGATGGCGCGCCGGCGTGGACTCGAAGGTCGACCTTGGTGACCATGCCGCTGGATGATGGCGAGCGTCATCTTCGCCACCGTGCCAGTGAGCGAGTCTAGTGAGAGCAGAGACACCGCGCGATGTCACTTGATTCGTGTGTGCAGGTTCCGTGATGAAGTGCTGTACATTGGTGTTATACAGCTGGAGGATGTCGTGGATGTCTGCCTCGACGACGCGCCTGGCATGTGATGGCATGACTCGATCCCGTTCCGCCCCCACCGCCAAGAGTTTGCGCACGGAAAAGACTGTCTAGCGATCTCCATCAACAGACAACCTCGTTCCCCACCAATACACTTCACGATGGCGCCGTCAGCGATCCTCGACCTCGAGTCGATCATCTACTCCCTCCCCACTCCGGACACCTGGGGCCCCCCGACAACCACCGAGAGCACACTGAATGGCATCCCGTACGCGCCCTTCTCCAAGGGCGACAAGCTGGGCCGCATGGCCGACTGGACCTCGGACAAGGATCGCGAGGGTGGGCGGGGCGGCAGGCAGCAGTATCAGCAGCGCTACCGTGACCAAGTCTACGGCGCGGGGACGGGCCTGCAGACGGTGTTCAACATCGAGAACCAGAACGAGGACAGCACCTTTTCCCTCGTCGACCGCTCGCAGGTCACGCGGGGCCGAGGCTTCGGCGGGCGGGGCGGGATCTTCTCCCGTGGACGGGGCGGACAGCGGGGCGGTGCACCAGGTCAGCGGGGGGGGAGGGGCACGTTCCAGCGCGTGGACAATCGCGGTGGGCGGGGCGGATACAACGATCGGGCCGGCCGCGGCGGCGGTCGTGGCGGGCGGCGGTTCGGCTGGAAAGACTGGGACAAGCCACAGCGGAATCGGGAGGCATCGGTTCAGCCGAAAGACACCTGGCGCGTACTGGACGAGATTGACTTCTCGCGCCTGAGCAAGCTGAACCTTGACACGGGCGATGGCGAGGACATGGACGACTATGGCTTCCTATACTACTACGACCGCACCTACGACAAGCAGCCCGGCGCATCCACCTCGGTCCGCAAGCTGCAGGTGCTGGATCGCGCGGCCTACAATGTCACCACCTCCCACGACCCCATCATGCAGAGCATGGCCGAGAAGGACGAGGCTTCCGTGTTCGCCACCGACAACATCCTCAGTATGCTCATGTGTGCCCCGCGCTCGCTCTACAGCTGGGACATCATCATGGTCAAAGAAGCCGGCAAGATCTTCATCGACAAGCGCGAAGGCAGCAGCCTTGACATGGTCACGGTCAACGAGAACGCCGCCGAGCCGCCTCTCGAGATCTCCGAAGGCAACAAAGACACCATCAACTCCCCTGGACCACTCAAAGAGGAAGCGACGCACATCAACAACGTCTTCCCCTCCCAAGTCGTCGTCGAGTCTGAGACGGGCAAGCACGACATGAGCAATGAACACCCCTTCTACAACCCCGCGGAGGAGACCGACCCGCCTGCGTCGAAAGCTTACAAGTACCGCCGATTCGACTTGTCTTTAGAAAAGGACGCTGAACCCCTCCACCTCATCGTCCGGACGGAACTCGACGCTGTCAGCAAAAACAACATCAGTGGCGAGGACCAGATGTTGGTGATCAAGGCACTGAATGACTTTGATAGCAAGGCGCAAGGCTCTGGTGGGTCCTTGGATTGGAGGACTAAGCTTGCGACGCAGCGTGGTGCGGTGGTGGCAACCGAGATGAAGAACAACTCCTGCAAGTTGGCGAGGTGGACGACGCAGGCTGTGCTCGCGAAGGCGGATCTCATGAAGCTGGGCTTCGTCTCCCGCGCGCACCCGAAGAGCACGACGGAGCACGTCATCTTGGGCGTGTTGGGGTACAAACCACGCGAAGTAAGTCTTACCTCTATGCATCCCCGAACGATACCTGTGCAACATGCTAATGCGCTGCCTTAGTTCGCCTCGCAAATGAACCTCAACCTCAACAACGGCTGGGCCATCGTGCGCACGTTCGTCGATCTCGTCATGAAGGAGGCCGATGGGAAGTACGTGCTGGTCAAGGACCCCAACAAGAACTTGATTCGCCTGTACCACGTGCCGCGGGATACGTTCGAGGAGGACGAGGAGGAGATGGGGGGCAACATGATGGGGGCTGTTAATGAGGATGGGGAGGACGCTTGAGGAGGGGCGCTTATGCTTGATGGGCGGGGTGAGTCACATGGCGCACACCTGGCGCTGTGACGTTGAAGCTCGCGTCGGTCGATGCGCGATAGTTCGAGCTGTCAGGCCATCGCACAGCCCGATGATAGAGCGGCATTGCACTTGCACGTATGACCCTAGCGACATGCTCTGCATACGCAATACATTCTGCAAAACTGATCTTTGGTCAGTGGACACCAGTGTGCAGTGATCTCAGGCCGTGGAGAAGCGGCTTTGGGGCTTGCTTCGCGTACAATGGCCACACCGTTGCGAAGTGACCGGGACCAGGAGCGTAGCAACACCTGCAAATGGCTGATGAAAGCGATAAAAGGTCTCTGAGGCATTCGCTTATCGAGCGCATGCCGTGGACGACGTCTCTCAATTGCACGGCACCGTGGGCAGGTCACTGTCAGATGATGTCCTTGTCCAACGCTTCTCTCGTGGCGATCTTCATCTAGCCACGAATCACCCATATAGGCCACTCGGCAGCTGCATGGCCCACATACTCGTACGTTCGATCGGTGTAGACGTCCGCTCGGGGCCGTAGGACGAGACAGATTGGCATGCCGCACGCTATTTCGATGACCTCGTGGATGGCGTGAGACCCAACCTGGCAGTCGTCACTTCGGCCGGTCTGCGAGCGTCCACCGTGCGATATCCTGCAAAGGTATTCGGTCTGGTAGGCCTTGTCACACTCGAGACAGGCCCCGATCGCGCCCGTTGCTCCGTGAAAGGCCGAAAGTGCCGGCAGAAGAGTGGCGTGAGGGACTGTTGCCACTGATAGACCTAGAGAGATTGGAACATCCGGTGCTTCCATATGAGCTAGCTCCCTATCTTGCCTCGCACCCACGCCCCTACGTCCTTGATCGACGCATCTGCCTCCGGCGCCCGCCCAGCCAGGAATTCGAAGACGTGCTGCATCCCCTCATGTACCTTCAGCACCGTCTCCACACCCGCCTGCTGCAGCTTCGCCGCCGTCCTCTTCCCGTCGTCAAGAAGCATGTCGTCCCCAGCACACGAGATCCAGTGAGGCGGAAGCTTGCCCAGTTCCTCGTTGCTCGCATAGATGGCACTGACGAGAGGATCCGCGGGGTCCACCACACTGCCGTTGGCGCCGCAGTATCGGTTGCGGATCTTGTACATACCTTCCATCGTCCCTAACACATCGGTCGTTGTGCTCAGAGACGCGCTCTCCTTGCAGACGACATCGTACCACGGTGACAATGCTACTGCCGCTGCAGGAGCGGGCAGTCCATCTCCGATAGCCTTCAGAGGGACTGTAGTTGCGAGTCCGCCACCGCACGAGTCACCGATTGTAACGAGATGCTTGGCCTCGAATCCTTGATCAAGCAACCACTTGTAGCCTGCCACACAATCATCCAGAGCAGCCGGGTAAGGATGTTCAGGGGTCAGGCGGTAGTCAATCATCAGTGCCAGCGTATTGCACGCTTTGGCAAAGTGGCCACACATCTTGCGGTGGCTGTCCAGGCTGCCGAAGGAGTAGCCGCCGCCATGGCAAAACAGGAGGACATGGGCCTTGGAGGCGTGCAGAGGCCGGATCAACTTCGCTGGTCCGCGGTGATTGACGTCGATGGTGATGTCCTCGTAGGTCACATCCGTGGGCTCAGATGAGGCGGTGGAGATTTGGTCGTACACGATGCGTTCCAGAGCCACATTGTTGGCATCGTCGGGACTGTGACGGACGATGAATCTCCACAAGTCCTTCAGCCGGTCGGACTCCTTGCTCGGAGGCATCGTTGAAGGAGTTCCAGTGGCCGAGAGCGGAGTTCACAGGGCAAGTCTGTTGTGCTCCAGCAATTAGCGAATGTGTACAGCCTTGAGACGATGCTAGCCCGAAAATGCTAAGATAGTGCTTTCCAAGTCGTCACGGTGTCTTCAACGTGCTGAGTCGGCGCCACGGAGTAGATATGAACAGTGAGCCGTAACTGTACAGCGGGTGGTTCAACGTAGGAGGCATGTAGTAGAGAGTGCAAAGGGAAGTGGAACGGTATCTTCGGACCGAGCCGCCAAGACAAGAGCTCTCCGGCACTGCATTTGCGTTCAGAGCAGAGGGTCGCCCGGGCAAGCACTTACCGAATGAGAAACGAGGTTAGGCTACTGTCGGGCATCTCACAGTGGTCGCAAAGGTAGCGCAAGGAGCGTTGCTGTGTATCTCTACATCCGCAAAGCGCATCAACGCCACCACCAACATCACCTCATGTCCCCTTCTCATCCAACTCCACCACCTTCCCCTTCAACTCTGGCGGCTGCCCCACCACCACGCCCCTGAACAGCGCATCTTTTACCCCCCTCCGTATGCCCTCCTCAAGCTTCACCACCGGCTTATACCCCAGCCGCATCTTCGCCTTATCGATGCTATAGAACCGCGTCATGCATGTATATTTCACCTGCTGGCGCGTCAGATTCGGCTTCCCCAGCCTGAAGATCCAGTATATCCACTCCATCAGCGTCGCCACGAATAGCCCAAACTCTTTGCTCAGCTTCCACACCTCGGACGGCTGCGTCTTGTCGCCCGCGGCGGCCCAGCACATCCGGGCGAAGTCGAAGAAGTAGACGGGGCTGTCATTTGTGATGAAGAAGGCCTCGCCGTCCACCTTCTCGGTGTTCAAAGGCGCGGCGAGGTTTTGAGATTTGCGATCCGAGGTGGCGAGTAGGGCGGCGAGGGCGAGGTGGTGCGCGTGCGCTACGTTGGTAATCTCGGTGAAGTCGAAGAGATTCTCGTTGTTGCCGATCTGGAACTTCGTCTGCCCGCGGTAGTAGGCAGACAATCCTGGTGGGAGAAGTTGGACGTCGCCTTCACCAAACATGGCTGACGGGCGGATGGCGGCGGTCAGGAAGTCGGGGTGCGAGGGTGCGCGGTTGGAGGCCAGCACGTGCTGTTCAGCCTGGGCTTTGGTCGTGGTATAGTATTCGGGCTGGGCGGCACCGATGATGAGGGGGTAGGTCTCGTTGGCGTTGACGAGGTCGGAGATCGTGTCGTGGATGACGGAGGCAGAGGAGGTGTAGACGAAGGCTTTCACGCCCGTTTCTTGCGCGGCGCGGACGAGGGTCTTGGTGCCGGTGACATTGACGTCGTACATGAGTTGGGTATTCTTGTTGTTCAGGGCGTTGGGCGACGCGGTGTGGATGACAGCCGTGGGCTGCAGACGGCCGAAGAGTTTGAGCATGGAATCATAGTCGGTGATATCGCCGAGCTCATATCGGACGCCATGTACGGGCTTAGGGGCGGCGCGGAGGTCGAGGGAGGTGATGCTGTCGCAGGCATTGCGGGACGACAGAAGCGAGACAATGTGATGGCCCAGGAAGCCGCTGCCGCCAGTGACCAGCACGTGTCCCAAGCTCTTGACCTTCTCGCCGTCCACGTAGTACGCCATGCTGGCGCCGGCCTGGGAGAGAGGGTGGAGGTCGCGGTGGGCTGTGCTATCGCTCCGCGTGGTGGTCCGCGAGATTCCCGGTTGATGTGTGAAGGAAGAACGGCAATGCTCGACTTGAGGTACGATACATGTATCTCTGGTAATGGCTGAACTTGCTCATCGAACCACCTCCACGTGAAATTCTGTCCACCTGCAGGGACACAGCGGCCCGCCCCCACCACTGCCTCCGCCATTGCAAGTATGTCGCCGACCCTCGGATGCACATGCACCTACGCCACCACGAGAGGGGCTGCCCTTTGATCAGCTCGAACCTGCAGCCGAAGACGATGTCTCCGACAGGTAGGTATATGTAGTCCAAGTATCACCAGCGCACAACCCCAACACACCAACCATCTCAACCAACGCTACTCGCCAACATGATCTACGAGCTTCGCATCTACACCACCATCCCCGGGCGGATGCCCAACCTGCTAGCCAGGTTCGAGAATCACACGTTGAAGATATGGGAGAAGCATGGCATCAAGCAGGTCGGCTTTTGGTGAGTCAAGTCGGTTCGTCACATCGCCTCTTCTCAGCGGAGCGGTCGTCCAATATCAACCTCCCGTGCGGCCGCCACTCACTGGCCTTTCATCTACCATTTCCCCGCCTCCGTCCCTCTTACATCCCACTGAAACGCATGTCCCAGGACGACGCTAGTAGGCCCCGACGCCAACGACCTGGTAAGCACATCGCCGAGTGTAACCCCTGGGAACCGTGTGAGACATCCGCTGACCCTTACACCCATCGCTGCTAGACCTACATGCTCGCCTGGGAGTCCCTCGCCGACCGCGAGCAGAAGTGGAACAAGTTCTTCACGGACCCGGACTGGATCGAGGCCCGCGCCAACAGCGAGAAGGACGGGCCCATCAATGCCAAGGTGGCGAGCAGCTTCCTAACGCCGACGAAGTTCTCGGCTATCCAGTAGCTCAGGCGCGAAGCCGAAGACTGATCTTGGGCTGGCTGTGTCGGAACATGATACATACCGTATGGTGCTACTGCATGCTCTTCTCACGTCCGACTCTCCTTGCATACTTCATACCTGTGATGCTTATGTATACGATGCTGGCATTGCGGCCTACCATCGAACGGAGTCCATAACGAGCAGACCTTCATACTACGGGCCATAGTAGTCATTCGCCTGCAAGTGCCAGTCCTTTGGCGGCCTGGCGACAAGACCCACCGAGGCGAGCGGACACGGTAACGGTAGAATCGTCGCCGTCAACCCGTCTGTCCGAACGTCCGGCGAGATTCCTGATGGCCGCACTTGCACCGCAAAGCCCGTCAGTCTCTGGAGCTCCTCGACCGTGACCGGACAGTGCCTCTTCCGCGCCTCCCAGTGCTTCGCTTCCATGTCGGCATCGAACATGAGGTAAGCGGGGTTGCGTCGAGTGTCAGTAACGCACAGAATCGCACGCTCCTGCGCACGATCCGCCAACGCGATCCCGTCCAGCTCCACGCAGCTCCACTCGCACTTGTCGTCGCTGCGCTGCAGCGTGAGAATGGCATCTGATCCGTAAAGACCCCTTAGCCTGGCGCGGGCGGCGAGTGTCTTCCTCTCGTCTGCGAGTACCTCAATGGAGACGAGGAAGCACATGTGTCGAATGCGAGCGAGGTCTTGCTCAGTGAAGGCCACAGCGACGACCTCGGCGTCCACAACGTGATGGCCCTCAGTGGCAGGAGCACTGGCGCGGATCGTGAAGTGCGTCTTGGTCCAGTACTGCCGACAAGCATCATCCCAGATATTCCTGGCCTCTTGATGCGTTTGTCGACAGGCGAGGAGCAGGTCTTTGCTTGGCGCGGCGGCTGTCCATAGATCCACTGGGGAGACCAGGTCAACATGGTATGTATATTCGTATATCGCATTACGGAGCTCAGCGGGAAGAGCCAGGAGTCTGCATGTCGGTTGCGCGAGTGGGGTTGGTAGCGATTCGGCATTGCCCATTTTTGAGGTGGCCGAAGAGCACGGCAAAAGACAGGACCTCTCAAGTTGTTAGAGTAGAGAGCGTGGTGCCGCTAGGTGCTCGACCACGAGGCATTATTGAGAGTGTAAATCCTACATTGGGGCTGTGTCAAGATTGTGGGTGGCCTTGGTCAAATATTGGGCTTCAAGGTGACCCATCAACCGGTCAATAGTTGCACGACACCACGTCATCCAGACATATCTGCATCACGCTTTTGGCCCGACGGTTGCATGTGGTCCACATACATGTATGTTGACAGGGCCACGTCGAAGGAGGCGAGAGAAGGCGCGAGTCATGAGGCCGGTCGACGCGAACCTCAGGTTTCGTGACTTCCTCGAACCATGAAAGCAACATCATCCTCTGTTCGAGAGCGGCATTGTGCTCCATGGACAGTCTCGCAGAGGGTGACGCGTTCCCAAAGATCCACCTCTACGCCGAGAATCTGCGAAACATCCGAACCCTCAGCATCCAAGCGTCCCTGGCCACGCCATCGAACGAGGAAATCAAAGCCACGCTGTCCAACGACCGCGAAAACCTAACAATAAGCCATGATGGAGCGACAGCGACCATACGACTGCCCGCCAGCCTCGGAGAGCACAGTGCGGATAGATTGATGATCCCTGCTACGCCCACGAAGAACCTCTCTTTCCGCTTGCAGGTGGGCGAGACGCGTAACGCGGATGGCTCACGGGACGGCAGTCCTTCGAGAGGCGACAACATCATCCCATGGATGGCCAGCGACTTGACTCATGATACTAGCATATGCTGTGCCACATGCGAAGCCTCCTTGGTCAACCCCGGCATCATCAATCAATGGAAGGATCTGCCGTCCGAGGGCTGGGCGGAGATGATGGACTTCTGGCACTGCCACAAACCCGATGTTCCTCACAGCCACTCCGGCCCTGTCGAGAATGCGAGCAGAGGCTTTGCTGCCATCAGCAAGCTGGTGGCGCAAGAAGGTGTGGGCCTCGTTGGGCCTACCAACTTTCTGATTACGCCAGAGGATTGCAAGGGAGTGCAGGTAGGTTGCCTCTTACCTGATCCCGCTCCTTGCTACACAGTGTCCCTACTTATCATGCATCTCCTATGGGCTCGAAAGAACCAGCCTTTCCGGGCCGCAAGGTCATCGTCACGATTGGTACGGTATACCCGATGCCCTATATTGACAAGCATGTATTCCTGCGCTTGCATCAACCTATTACTGGTTGGTCTGGCATTGGATTCATTGCACTCTAGCGTTTCACTGCCATGTCTGGAAGCACATGGGCTTGACGGGATTAAAGACTAGATACAGACACGATTCCGGGCGTACAGCCTTACATGGTCATTTACTTTTACTGATGTACGGCATCTAGGTACAGATCAAGGCTACAGATGGAGCATCGGTCAGCCCTCTTCTGTGCGCTCAGTGTCAGACCCTCGTGGGCATTCTCGATTCGAGTGCCGAGGGCTACAAGCTCCGCAAAACAAAGCTCTCCATCTCCATCACTCCAGCTTTACCGCCTGTTTCCTACCCGTGCGAGAAATGGCTGTCGAGTATTCTGCTCACAGCAGCAGAGAGCCAAGGCGTCCGACGCCTTGTGGTGTATTCGGCTGCAGGAGGAGTGAAAAAGAACGACGTCAAGCATGTCATGCACGTCTGGCTGTTCGCTCCGGACCTCACAGTCTCGTCCTCTGCCGCCGAGTCGGCACAGCCGATGAGGGTTGTGAAGGTGCTGTACCATCCAGGTGTGCCGGCTGAGGTTGAGAAGCCAGGTGGGTTTGGTGATGTGGAAGACGAGTTGGAGCTGAGCAGCGCCGACTGGATGGAGCTGGAGAGTCTGCTTGGTAAGAGTGCAAAGCTGTTGCCAGAGGCAGCGACGCGCTTTCAGCATTGGGATGTCGGTCTCTTGATGCGTTTCACCCGGGGCGACTTGAACGTTGGGAAGTAGGGCCACTCACGCCCGCAGGGCAGGAAGGAACCACGCAAACGAGGAACGGCGGCGACGAGCCTTCTCCGCCCTTGCGATCTCCGCCGCCGTGAAATCCTTCATGGCGTCCTTGACCCGCTTCTCATTCTCCAA
>JAWDJV010000524.1:0-14244 GCA_033119285.1 Teratosphaeriaceae sp. CCFEE 6253
GAGGAGACGCAGCAGTATCATCGCCGCTCGCGCGGGCGATGAGTGCTGGTCGTGGCTACCCGAAGGGCATCGAGTATCCGCGTGGTGACATACCTCGGGGTGGTTGGCGGGTTGGTGCTGGTCGAGGTGGATGAATTCGAAGTCCGCTGCTGGCAAAGCAAATTCGCGGGTGGAATTCGATGCCAAGCTTTCTCGGCCTGCTCCCGCGCCGCCAGGGTCCACTCGCCCCGGCAACGATCTCCAAATAAATTCTACACCCTCTCGCAGCCAGTTGAGCTTCGCGAGAGAACTTTCGATCTTCTCACACCACCCGGATACCTCTCGCTTGTTACGCTGCACCTTCGCCGTCATGATCATCTTCAAGGTGCGTCTCCAGCCTAACGGCTAGGGTTCCCACGCGCTCAAGCCGCCTACTCAGCTCCAGCCGAGTACCAGACTGACTTGGCCGACATAGGACATCATCTCCGGCGACGAGCTCGTCTCGGACTCCTACGATATCAAGCTCATCGATGGCGTCATCTACGAGGCCGACTGCCGCAAGATCACCGTCGGCGGCGACAACATCGACATCGGCGCCAACCCCTCCGCCGAGGAGGCCGACGAGGGGACCGAAGATGCCACCACCACCGTCCTGGACATCGCACACTCCTTCCGCCTGAACGAGACGCAGTTCGACAAGAAGTCGTACCTGAGCCACCTGAAGTCGTACATGAAGAAGGTCAAGGAGACGATGAAGGCCAACGGCGCGAGCGACGAGGATGTGACGACGTTCGAGAAGGGCGCGCAGGGCAAGGCGAAGCAGATCGTGTCCAACTTCAAGGACTACGAGTTCCTGATCGGCGAGTCCATGGACCCGGATGGGATGTAAGTGGAGAAGATGCTCGGCGACGTGCTCTTAGAGACTGACTGGATGCGCAGGGTTGTTCTGCTCAACTACCGCGAGGACGGTGTCACGCCGTATGTCTCGGTCTGGAAGCACGGTCTGAAGGAGGAGAAGGTCTGAGTGGCTGTCGCTGGCTCGCCAGATGCCTCCCTTGGGTTGAGAAGGCCATTCGGGACTTGTGTGACTCTTGGGTGCAAGATGGTCGTCCGACTCTCTTGCTTCTTCTTACGTGATTCCCACCAGCTCGATGCAGCACGAGCTCGATGCGACATGATCTACAGACGATATCAGCCTCCACATTTCCTCAACCGCAAATCGAGTCTTTCAACCCTTACCCCCCCTCGTGGTCTGGGCTCACTCATGTAACCGCGCGACAGGACCTTTCGCATCTTGGCCGCCTGCTCTTACTCGCTAGCCTTCCACAATCACCTAGCTTTCTCCAAAGCTTGATTCGAGGCTCGGCCTTCGCTTTCGGCAGCGGCACGGTCGGCGTCCCGCATCGTGTCTCTCCTACAGTCGCCTATCACGTCCGACGATCAGAATCCGCCGCTACACACGCCTCTTTCTGCAGCTCAAAACTGCTCGAAGCACCCAAATTCACGGTAGTGGAGTCAACGGATGAGATCCAATTGCCTGCGCAGGGTCCAAATGCGTATGCAAGCCTCATCCAGAGTTGCCCCTAGTTCTGATCAGGCGTGGAAGGTGACCGTACGAACTTTTGTACCCGCCGTGAGACCTGTCAAGTCAGTAAGAGCACCGCCGGATTCGACCTGTCACATCGAGGGCTGTCATGCACGCACTCTAAATCCGGCGCCAGGAGCGCGTCGTTCCGTCGCGGGCCCCGCATCCGCGCCGTAGCGCGAACGGTGTTGCCTAAGGCTCCTGGAGACGAAGTGCACCGTTTGTTATCTCTGCCATTGGCTTTCCAACCTGACTTCTTACAATGCACCGGATAGAAGAGACGATACAGCATAGAGGCGCAGGCACGGCGCTGTGCCGGCGTCGACAATGCCCGCCGCAACGGGCACTTCAGCCTCGAAACGAAGGCCAATCGTTCGCTTACCTCCAACTGCTCCCCCACTCGTTGCACCCCCCGAAACGCTGAGCCGATCAGTGGGCGGGTTGAACACTTTCTTGCTCAAGTTCAGCAAGTGCTTTGACATCCATCTCCCCATCGATGAGTTTGTCTCGCCTGCATTGCAGCGACAATCGCCAGGCCATGGCATCCTCAAGAAAATCAGGCTGCTGTACTTTCAGCAGAGGCATTTGCTCGAGGACGCCTTCGCGGAGCTCACCGCGAGGCATCCGCCTGTCAAGGACCTGACAGATCGAATCCTGATCTTGGACGAGAGACTTCGAGCTGTGGCGACGTTGGCGCTCACGCCTCACTCGACGCTCCGCCGTCCGGCATCACTGTCAAAAGTTGATCCCGGGGGTCACTACGATGACGCTCCCCCTTCACCGACGCTCGCTGTCAAGCATGCACCGTCCCAGCGGAGTGAGAAGGCGGCCCGGCCGACCACTACACCCATGGCATCACGATTGGCAGCACCATCGTCCGCGCCTCCCAAGTCTGTGGGAGCCTCAATTGCACCGACGAAGTCCGTGGCGTCGATGGTCCCTCCGAAGTCTGTGGAACCATTGTTCGGCCCCGCAAAGTCTGCGGCGACGTCGTCCGCAACGACGGTCAATACTTCCTTTGGATCTACTATCACGAGCTCAAGCAAGGGCACGCAGACTACAATGGGGACATCATTCGACGGCACGCAGGAAACGGATCTCCTTCAATCATCAGGAAGGTGGGGACCAGAAGTAGAGCGTGCGCTTCCTGCTCTCTTCACCGCACCCGCCATTACACCTCCGCTACGTCTTGCTGACGAGCTGAACCCCCCGATCGCGCCACAGACAGGCTCAGAGCATCATCGGGTCGCCAGGATCCCCAGAGACGGCTTGGCTCCAATCGACATTCCGGAGTCTCTGGCGTCTCTGCCGTTCTCCCTCGTGTCGGAGTCATATCGCGTGATGAGGTTCATCGACATGAGTCCGCATGGCCTCGAGTCTCAATGGATGGCGCCGAAGAAGACCTTCCAGTCGTTGTGGAAGTTCAGAGACAAGCATATGACTAAACGTACAGGCAGGCGCTTCCTAGACGGCATCGAGACTGACTATAAAGGCCACACACTCTCGGCTCGTCTGAGGTGGTCGAAAGCCAGGCCAGGCAGTGTGGAGCCTCTATTCGATCTCGATTTGCGTGCGCCTCGCAAGGAACACACCAACGCCGTACAGCGCAAGTTTGGTGATCGCATTCTTGTTGTGGATCTGCCAGACTTTGAGAACCCGCCGGACGTCCTCAAGGGCCAGGACATTCTTCCACGTATGCTCGAGCTGCTCTCACGCGAGCAGCAATTCCTTGGCCGCACCTGGATGCGATTCCATGTAAAGCGCAGGAAGGGACCTGGACTTGATCCGGACGATGCGAGCACTTTCCAGGCCACCTTCGTAGCTCTGAAGGGCCCCGACCTACCGGATCTGGACTTTGTTGATTTCATCAACTTCGCGATTCCGCTCTGCGAGCCCTCCAATCTGAAGCAGCTTGCGTGCAAGGCGTACTCCCGCATCGACCTGACCATGTCTCGCACGCGGCCTGTATACACCTTCGCGGTTGAAGACATACAATGGATTCGCGACGAGCTATCCGACGACCAGCCGGACAATGACACGTTCAACGATCCGCTTCTTGACTTCCCACGCAGACCCGCTGGGCTGAAGCGAAGTGAGATGACGGACGGTTGTGGTGAGGTGTCCCTCGAGGTGATGCAGATCGTGCAGCGGGAACTCGGCCTCACTTACCTGCCAGCGGTGGTCCAGGCACGCATCGCCGACTCGAAGGGGCTCTGGCTTTATATACCAGACAGCCCGCCTGGGAAGTGGATCAAGATACGCGACAGCCAGCGGAAGCTGGTTCGCGCAGACCTTGGCGTCGAGCCTGAGTGGAGGACATTGAACATTAATGGCCATAGCGGACCCGCAAGATCGTCGATCCTTTATACCGGGTTCATCCCTATTCTCCGCGACCGAGGAGTGTCGTCCCACGCCATCCTCGAGATTGCGCGTCAGCAGATCGACATGGAAGGTAAAGAGTTTTTGGATGCGCTCGACGACGCGCTTGCGCTCGAACGCTGGATCTTCGTGCAGAAGGACGTGATGGCGGCCAGACGTCTCAAGGGTGGAATTCCTGAGCTGGCTGGCTTCCCGGTCTCCTCGGATGAGCGCATCCTCTCAATGCTCGAGTCTGGGTTCAAACCCACCAAGTGCGCGTACCTTCGGAAGCAGGTTCTAGACGTTGCCGACCACGTCTTCACTTTGATGGCGAAGAGGTTCAAGATACGCTTGCCTAGGTCAACGTCTTCGCTTGGGGTGCCCGACCCGACTGGCACACTTAAACCTGGCGAAGTGCACATTGTGCTCTCTCAGCCACTCAAGGATCCCGCGACTGGGCAGATTTGGTCTTCACTTCACGGCCTAGATCTGCTCGTAGCCCGCAATCCCTCGATCCGGAATGCGGACATCCAGAAGATCACCTGTGTCTACCGGCCAGAGCTGGCACATCTCCACGATGTCGTCGTGTTCTCGATCCACGGACCAAGGCCATTAGCGAGCAAGCTCTCTGGTGGAGACTATGACGGTGATACATTCTGGGTTTGCTGGGAGACTGCGCTCGTTGAACCTTTTGTGAATGCACCAGCGCCGTGGGAGCTGCGAGCGCCGGAAGCATTCGGTATCGTCGAAGATGTTGTGAGACTTACAGATGTACTCGGTGCCGGCTCACCTGCACATGGCCCTCCGACCGATGCGGCAGTACGGAACTGGATACGAAGGTCGACAGCTGCGAGGATGCAAGATTCCATGCTGCCTACCGTCACGCTGTTCCATAACAGGCTGACCTACGCCGATGAAGACATTTCCTCGGAACGGGCTAATCATCTCGCCGACCTTCATGATCTGCTCGTCGACGCCGACAAGCAAGGGTACTTGTATACTCAAGCGGACTTCAATCAATGGAGACGGCAGAGAGCCATTCCGCTGGGCTTGCCCAAGCCGGCGCATTGGAAGTTCACGAGGAAAGTGGCAAAGGCGCCGCCGAGGCGACAGAAACGCCCAAGCCGGCAGACTGTGTGGACGACATGTTCTTCAACGAGATCGTGCCGAGGAGCAGGAGGATCCTGGATTCTGCCCGGCTCGCGACTAGGGATGCGAAGTGGTTCGACTCAGACCTCACGGCCTTGTTCGACGATGTTGTCAAGTCGCCGAACCCTGCCATTCAGAAGGCGCTCCAGGACCTGAACGCCGCGTTCACGGTGCTGCAGGACGAGTGGCTTCGGGGCACAGCGTCGTACAGCAAGAGCCATGACCGAATGGAATGGGCAAAGATGACTCTCAGCTGCCGCGACACTTATGTCTCTATCGCACCATCACAGGAGCTCCTGGGGAATGGTACGATCATTGAATGGATGCGAAGACTAGGCAACGGCCCGACGATGTGGGAGAATGTTCGCCTGTCTGCACTTGCTAAGCGACAGAGGACCACAGCTGACGGCAGCCTGGTGTTCACCATCGCGGGCGGCGAGCTGTGTCACCTGAAAGCGCAGTCCCTGGATCGTACCCGCACGATCAGACTGGACGCCTATGTCTGGTCGAAGCCGCAGAAGCGTGGCGATTGGCTGGAAGAAGTCGGTGAGGTGCAGGAGGACGACGACTCGGAGGGCGACGAGACGTTCTACGAGGGCGCCAGCGCGATCGATGGGATCGACCTCGATAATCTGATTGCGTCTACCGCTGCCGCGACGCCGATGAGTAGGAAGCGCCAGTCGAGCGCGGAGCGGAACCCTGTCAAGCGCCGGCAGTCCGAGACGAGCTCGCCCACTCGCACGAGAGGGAGGGGGAAGCGCGTGCAACCACGGACGCCGTTGACCGGCGGTCGAGTGCCCAAGGGCGCCAGCGAGGAGCCAGTGCAGGCAGATATGCGTGGTCCGGAGCAGGTCGATGACTATGATCTGCATGGGACACCGCCACCGCATGTGACGCTGAGATCGCAGAGGCCTGCGTGGATGAAGAGCAGGGATTGATTGATCGATGAGCGATTGCACCACTCACCTGCCGAATGAACTACTTGACGTTGAAGGCGTTGCATGAGGTACACGGAAGAATCTCGGAGAGTGATCTTGTATAACACCTTGTATGATTAGCAGGCTTGAAGTTCTCGGAACGCATGAGGTCGGATGATCAATAGGACATTACTATCTCCGTGGGTGTAGTGGTGAGCAGCACGTGCGCGTCTATGCATCCGACGCTTCTCAGCTTCGCGTCCATCAGTCACATGGTCCTCCAGTCGAGCGTATCAACCGGACCTGCCGCATGCAGCTGTTTGCTCCTCCAAGTTAAGATGAGACTACGCCCGACCCGGCGAGCGCTCCTACGCTTGCGCGCCTCCAGTCCTCACTGTGTCGTTGACGCCGGAGTCCAGATCTGTAACACCATCCATAGACCATGAAGGTCCCCATGACGCGGTATCCGGACTCGCCTCCTTTTGTAGGTAGGCACTCTCATCCTTCACCGTCCTCCTCACCGAGACATACGCACTCTGCAGCGAGGCCCTCCACCGCATCCTTCGACACCATCCCCTCGCAAGCCACTTGCGACCCGCAGCCATTCACTGCCCATGCCTCCGACGACGACCTCGAGTCCCTCCAACAGCTACTGGAAGATATTCGCATCGAGCCCGACACCTGCGAGATCTCAATCGCCAATGTTAAGAACATCACTAGGAGGGAGATTTGCCGGCGGTGGCTGGAAGATACCAAGAAGCATTGGGAGGCAGGGCATGCCTGGCGGAAGACGGAGGACAGGATCAACAGCTTTCCGAACTTCACGGCACCTGTAGAGGATGATGGCTTCAACCTCCAGGTCCACTTCGTTGCGTTGTTCTCGAACAAGCCTGAAGCGGTGCCTTTACTGCTCGTACACGGCTGGCCCGGCTCTTTCCTCGAGTTCCTGGGAGCGCTGGACGTGCTCAGGGAGAAGCACACACCCGACAATCTCCCTTTCCATGTCGTAGTGCCTTCGCTTCCGGGGTGTGGTTACTCGAAGCGCCCGCCGCTGGACAAGGACTTGGGTATAGAGGGTGTTGCGAGGGTCATGAACAAGCTGATGCTCGGGCTGGGCTTTGGACGAGGGTACATCGCTCAGGGTGGCCACATGGGCAGCCTTGTGGCACGAGTGTTAGGGGTGACGTCTGAGGCGTGCCAGGCAGTCCATTGTGAGTCCTGGGCCGTGGTTCGCCTGCTGCTTTCAAGGAGCTGACTCCGCGTGGCAAGTACACTTTGCCATTGACGTGCCACGACCAGACGATGTCCTCACAGGGTCACTGGAGCAGGATGAGCAGACAGAGCCAGGTCGATCCAATGACTTCGACGCGGTGGGCAACGGCATTGCTCTCGAACACGGCACACGGCCCCCGACAATTGGACTCGAGCCTTCATGTAGCCCGGTCGCCCTGATGGCATGGTAGGCCAGCCTCACATCCCAGGTTGCCGTGACTGACCGGCCGGCGGTCGCGATAGGATCGGCGAGAAGCTTCTCCAATGCTCCGACGACCCCCCGCCCCTAGACGACATCCTCGACATCGTCACGCTCTGCTGGCTCACCAAGACTTCACCACGAACTACCTACCCATAACAACGATTCTTCAGTCCGACGCCAACTCTCATGCACCTCGATCCGAAATGGCACATCGACAAACCGATGGGCTACTCGTGGCACCCCAAGAAATCCCCGCCCGTGCCAAAAGCATGTGTGGCAAAGACCGGAGACCTCGTCTGGTATCGGGCCCACACGGACGGTGGGCACTTCGCGGCGATGGAGAAGCCAAAGCTATTCGCGAAGGACGTTGAGGACTTCGTCAGGGCAGTGAAGCCTACGATCAAGAGAGGATGGTCGGAGTCCTCCGAACCTGCTGCGACACACTACCACGGCCCTCAAGAGCCCGGCGTATTTGGCCTTACTAAGCGAGCCCAGATGTGCGGTCCTTTGCCTACATCCCTCGATGCCTTGGCGCTGCTCTGATTGGCTAGCCGCTTCCGGTTGTCTAATTCTCAGACTTCATTTCATCAATTTCTCCCCGACATCTCAACATTCACATCACGCCCACCGACTCGTTCGCGATACACGTATCCGAGCAGTGGGAATTCATCGTCACCTACGCAGCGGCGTAGGGATATAATGTGAGAGCCACGGGTTGGCTCCAGCGCTAGCACTTCGACCTGGAGTCGTCATCTCGTGATACTCGACTTGACCGACCACTGCGCATCTGAGCTCAGGTGAGTCCGCCCAGTCCTCTCCTACCTTTTTCGATGATGAATATATGCAATAACACAGACCTGTTCTGAACAATTGTGTGGACACCTTGCTTGGAGACCTTCTGATCGGCCCCCTTCGCACCCAACGATAGCTAAGAAGCATTTTGGAGAGCCTCGCTGACACTGGACGGCAGGCATGGCGCACGTCAACGCACTCCCATCGCAGTCTACACGTGCTGCTCTTCCAGCGATGCCACGGGGTTGCGAGCCTCCAGGTCCCTTTGTCCCAAGCCTTGCACAATACTCTTGTCCGTCACAGCTGCGCCGCCCGTACGCTCTTTGTGCTGGAGAGCATGCCGACAATGCTGCCTTTGTAGCCAACTCAGCTTTGTGCAACATCGACAAAGCGGTCAGATTGATATGTACAAACGGGCATCCGCGCCGAGAACAATTCATCCTGCATCTCAAGCCTACCCCACGTGTCTCGCCTCAATACCAATCCCTCACAGTCACCTTACTTTAATCTCTGGTAGGTCAAAGCACACTTCGAGGCCGCGAGACACGAACACAAAAACGCTCACAACATCAAGCACGAACAACATGGCCGGCTCCATGTCTGACTTCTCGATGTTCGAGAGCGGGTCTGACGATCAATTCCCGCAGGACACTACTGACTACAGTCTGGATGGGCAGAACTTTGCTGACGACTTCACAGGTCTCGACATCCTTGGTGACTACAATGCTACATCCACCCCGCTTGACAGCAGCATGGATACGAGCACGCTCTTCGCGCCACAGCCGCAGTACGTCTACCCTGCACCACAGGCCCCGTACTTCCTGCCTCCTCCGCGACCGCACAGCGTAGTGCCAATGCAGCCCAGAATGCAGACCCCGACACCCGGCGCACCCTTGGGGCACCCCTTCGCACTCTACTCTCCTCACCTCGGCTTCTACTACCCCATCAGCGTCATACCCAAGCACTCTGTCATGGCGCAGCGCCTGAGCACCCCGGCACCATACTCGGCAGTCCTGCCAAGCCACCAGCAACAGCAGAGGCAGAAACGGACCGTCGATGACAGAGACGATGGAACGCCAGTTGAGCCAAAGCGGAAGTATCGCAAGCGCGCTGCCGAGCCAGCAGCGGTAGCGTGCACGTGCCCCCAATCGCAGAAGGTGCCCCGCCCGCAGAACTGCTTCTTCCTCTACCGGAGCCTCCCGAAGCACCAAGCGCTGGCTGCCAAGCTCGCCCGCGAGGCCCACCAGCCCGCGGGATCGCAACGGTACATCTCCCAAGCGGCCGCGGTCAATTGGAAGCAGGAGTCGGCCGCGGTCAAGCGGGAGTTCAAGCTTCGGGCGGACAAGCTGAAGGCTGAGCACGCCACTCTCTACCCCGACTACAGGTACAGGCCTAACAAGAGCGGCGGGGAGAAGGTGGGGCGGACGTCAGGATGCCGAGGTTGTAACGCTGGCGCTACCGGGGGGACGTTTACTGACTCCAGCTATGCCCCGAAGGTCACTCCCACTGCACAAATGTTGGCGCAGGTCACTGAGATCCTGCCCTTTGACGCCGTCTCGGACGACGACTTCACGATCAGCATCGACGTCGCGCCGATGGAGGCGCAGGCAGCAGCGCCCAAGCACCGGCCCTCGGCTATCCAGACGCAGGCGCCGGCCAGCCCTCCTGCCCTCGATTCTCCGCTCTCGGACGTGCCCGAGGACTTCGACACGGCGGACATGGAGGAGCTCTTTGGCGGCGAGCCGTTCGACTTGGACGGCGACTTCGATGCCGGGTTCGCTGCTAGCCCGGATCGACCGGGAGCACTCGCAGGACGAGTCCGCGGTTCCAGAAGGACAGGTAGGTACGATACCGATTGGTAGTCGATGAGGCGATCGTCCTCAGTGCGTGCAGGTAAGCGTCGAGGTTTTCCTCCATCTACGGAGGTTAATCTGGTTCAGCTCAGCAGGTAAGTAATGTCTAATGTCGGAATCACCCCGAGATCAACTCATTCTTTGTCATGTGCACGCTCTCTCACCTTCTCCTAGTCTACTCGTGTCTTGTTCAATAATAACGATGGAACTAAATCCTTGCTTCGATGGGTCCCACGCGGCATGCCTCCGCCGAGCACATGCCTTGATTCTGACCACACACACCGCCTCGACTGCTCTGGGCCGCGAATAAGAAGGCCAAGCTCACGTTACCCCGCTACCAAGCTTCGGACGTTTCGGCCCGCATGCTTCATCGCGCGCGGTCCCACATCCTGGCTCTCGTGCCATTGGCTCACGGCGACGCGACTGCTCGTGGAGACCGGGACGACCTGCAGTGACGACGAGCTGGCCAGCCGCGCCTGCAGCAGCTGTGGCAGGGTCTGCAGCTGCTTTCCTGCTTTGCCGGCTCTCCCAAGCTCATCTCCCTCACCGTCACCACCAAACACCCTCTCCTCACCTTCGACCTCCAAAAACATTGCTCCTCGAATCCTGCGTCCCACTAACCCTCCGACATCCTCACTTCGCCGATTGAAATCCGTCAAGATGGTGCACCTCGGCCGCGTCGCAACCTTCAAGGACCTGGAGGACCAGAAGAGCGGGATGCCCGACATCAACGAGCTCAACCTCGCTCCCCAAGGCGAGGATGAGTTCACCTCCAGCGTCTACGGCTCCCACTATGCTGCGATGGACCTGCCCAAGCACGAGATGCCCGAGAATGAGATGCCCCGGGAGATCGCCTACCGTATGATCAAGGACGACCTCACCCTGGATGGCACTCCTACCCTCAAGTGAGCAGAGCAGTATGAGAGCCTGAGGACAGATCCTAACGCGCTCGTCAGCTTGGCCTCCTTCGTGACGACGTACATGGAAGAGGAAGCGGAGAAGCTGATGGTCGACGCCTTCTCGAGTAAGCAGATCGGTAGCCAGTGGGTGGCGAAAGCTAATGGTCAACAGAGAATTTCATCGACTACGAGGAGTACCCAGTCAGTGCCGACATCCAGAACCGCTGCGTCTCCATGATCGCCCGCCTCTTCAACGCCCCCCTGCACGACGAGAATGCCCAGGTCATGGGCACCAGCACCATCGGCTCCTCGGAAGCCATCATGCTCGGCACCCTCGCCATGAAAAAGCGCTGGCAGAAGAAGCGGCTGGCGGCCGGCAAGGACGCCAGCAAGCCCAACATCGTCATGAACTCGGCCGTGCAGGTGTGCTGGGAGAAGGCGGCGCGCTACTTCGACGTCGAGGAGAAGTACGTCTTCTGCGAGGAGGGCCGCTACGTGATCGACCCCGTGCAGGCGGTCGACCTGGTGGACGAGAACACGATCGGCATCTGCTCCATCCTGGGCACGACCTACACGGGCGAGTACGAGGATACCAAGAAGATCAACGATCTGCTCGTGGAGCGCGGCATTGACTGCCCCATCCACGTTGATGCCGCATCTGGCGGGTTCGTGGCGCCGTTCGTCAACCCCGCGCTCGAGTGGGACTTCCGGCTTGAGAAGGTGGTGTCCATCAACGTCTCGGGCCACAAGTACGGTCTCGTCTACCCCGGTGTCGGCTGGGTCGTGTGGCGTGACCCCGAGTTCCTGCCCAAAGGTAACGGCAGAGCAACCTGCAAATCGCACTCCCAACGCTGACCCTCCCCCTCCCAGAGCTCATCTTCAACATCAACTACCTCGGCGCGGACCAGGCCTCGTTCACGCTCAACTTCTCCCGCGGCGCCTCGCAGGTCATCGGGCAGTACTACCAGCTCATCCGGCTGGGCAAGAAGGGCTACCGCAGCATCATGCTGAACCTCACCCGCACCTCGGACTACCTCGCCGCCAGCGTGGAGCAGATGGGCTTCCAACTCATGTCCAAGACGCGCGGCCAAGGGCTCCCCCTCGTGGCCTTCCGCCTGAACCCGGAGCACAAGCACAAGTTCGACGAGTTCGCGCTCGCGCACCAGCTGCGCCAGCGCGGCTGGGTCGTGCCGGCCTACACCATGGCGCCGCACGCCGGCCAGCTGAAGATGATGCGCGTGGTGGTGCGCGAGGACTTCAGCCGCAGCCGCTGCGACGCGCTGATCGAGGACCTCAAGCTGGCGGTCAAGGAGCTGAGCAAGATCTCGGACGCGGGGAGCATGGAGTCGTACAAGGAGCACATGGACCGGACGAAGAAGGCGGGCAAGGCGCACCAGAAGGTCAACCAGCACTATGCCGACGAGCAGCACAGTCTGAAGGGCAAGCATGGGAAGACGCACGCGGTGTGCTAAGCTTGTTCTGAATCGCTCTGGGATAGCCTGAGAAGACCTGTGGTTGATTACCTACAGAGCCGCTCGTGATGAAGGGAGGCGCTAGTGTGACTGCACGTGAACCAGCGCCATGAGACGATGACATAGCATAGCGAAACCCAGAAAGACGAAACTTGCACTCCCGACTTCCGCCTTCCTTAGAGTCCTTTGCTGCGATTCTGTGGTGTCTCGAGCAAATCGTACGTGCCACGGCTCCTGTGCTTCGCCTTCCAAGCCAGAGCCTCTGAACGCGAGGGCCTGTCGCGCCGTCCCCCGGGAACGCGGCCCCGGCTCCTGACCCACACACGTGTGTCAAGCATCCATCGAGCGTCAGACCCGTAGGCCGGCCAGACCCCGCGGCCCATGGCATCTGCGTCCCGCGCTCTGCCGTGCCTCGTCCATCTCTTCCCCTCAAATCCTCACATGATATCCCTGATACTGATCCTGCTGCTCCCGCCATTACTCGGCACGGGACTCGCGCTCGTCTGCTGCAGCGACGGCGCGAGCGGCGGCAGCGTGGGCCCGCCGCTGGGGTGCATCGGGGGGAGGTCCGGGCGAGGGTACGTCGGCGTGGTCTGCATGTACGCCGGCTGCGGTGGGAGTTGTGGCGGTGGCGGCGGTGCCTGAGCACTGCCAGGCGGCGGCGGCATCGAGCTCAGGCCCGGCATCGGGCCCGGGTGGGTCTCCATGCCCTGCTGCTGCTGCTGCTGCTGCTGGTCTTGGAGGAGCGACTGCAGCGTGCGTTGCACGTGTTCCCAGCCGCCCCACTCCTGCATCTCCCTCTCCGACAACAGCAGGCCCGGCGTCATCGCGTCTGCTGCCCCGTGCATGGTGGGCGGCGTGTGGCGGTCCGACGCATACCCATTCGCCCCGCCCGCCATCTGGTTGAGATTGGCGCCCGTCTCGCTGCCCGTCCAGGCCCAGCTCTCCTCGGCACACCCCTGCAGGTCCCCGCTCGCATACGCGAGCATCTCCTCGTCCGTCTCAAAGGCCTCCCGTGTGGCCCCCTCCCGCAGCCGGCCGATGAGCTTGTCGAGGAAGAACGTCAGGTGGCGCCCGCACGCGATGTTGTTCTTGCGCATGTCGCCCACGGCGGCCGAAGCCTGCACGAGCGTCAAGGCAGCGTTGTACTCCATCCGCAGGCACAGGATCAGGGTGCAGCGCCATAGGTGCGCGCAGAAGAAGGCTGGGGCCATGGTGCGCAGGCGCGCGGCCCAGCTGGCCATGTGCGCGGGCGAGTAGAAGCCGGCGGAGCCCGTGGCGCCCTGCACGGGCTGCATGGAGCGCTGCACGTAATGCGCCGTGTCCTGCGCCACGGCGACGCAGCGGTCGAGGGCGTCGGTGCGGTCGCTGCGCCGGCAGGCCGCGGAGAGGTTGTGCCGGTAGAGGAAGAAGCGGGTGGTCTGCAGGGCGCACGCGGCGGTCAGGAGGCGCGGGTCGAGGTAGGCCGGGGAGTGGATCGGGAAGGGGTCCGGGTAGGAGGCCATGATGGAGGCGAAGTGGTCGTCGTAGGTGTTGAGCGTCGTGGCCGCAATTGTCCGCGATTTCAGCGTCTTCTTCATCTGCGCGGTGATGCGGACGACGGGGATGACGGCCACGAGTCCGTTGGGTGCCATCTGGCCGGCGGGAGGCATGATGATCCCGGTGGGTCGGATGCCGTCTTCGTCGACTGGGGTGGGCTCGGAGACATCGCAGTCGTCGTCGTCGATCAGGAGAGGTCGGCCGATCTCGAGTGAGATCAGACTGCG
>JAWDJV010000525.1:0-14199 GCA_033119285.1 Teratosphaeriaceae sp. CCFEE 6253
CAGCCCCGGCCATTTCCGGAAGGTGCCGCGAATCTGACCGACCTGTGGTAGGATATCGCATTCGAGGTGACGATGAGTCAAATTAAGCGATTGCCAGCATCTGATGACCTCGCCGTGCGCCGGAGCTCAAACCGCACAGTGCGACACTCCTGGACGCCCTGGCAGACCGCCGCAACGAGGAAGCACGACCTGTATTCGCGCACGCCTCTGCGATAGCGTGGCGGTGTACGTTGAGACACAAGGCAACAATGTGCGATGTAGTTGCAGCAGGCGCGCTATAACGCCCATGCGTGCGCAGGCACCGCATAACGGAGCTCGTGGCTACCACGATGATAATCGTGCTACCGGTCGGTCTTCGGTTCGCCGACTACGATCCGGTCGCCCCGGCCTCGACGCCGGCCAGCGACACGTTCTACTTGTCCCCATCCGAAGAAGTGGGGACCGCGTTCCTGTGGAGATCGGGCCCATGTCGCGGAATGCCGGCAAGGCTGATATGTCGTCTGTGGCCACTGGGGCGTTCTGTGAGACTCGGGGCCCGCGGACGATTGGCCAGCCCACGGGCTCGGCCGCCATAGACAGGGAACTCGTACATCGCCGAACGCCACGCGTACAGCACCAAGTCGTAGGCCAGGAGGAGGAGCCACGGTCCCACGGTGACAATGGCCAGGAGGAGCTAGTATCGTTTAGCTTTGTTCTGTGGACTGCAGCGCCTCGGACAGCGTACGAAGACTCGGGTCAGCCACAGCTCGATGGCCGACAGGCTCGCGGGTAAGATGGACAACAAGCCCATCGTGTTGATGATGTCAGTGGTAGACGTCCACGAGGGAGCGAGAATGTAGGAGGTGCTTCGATGCCATTGCGCGATCGTGGCTCGCGTGGCTTGGTTGAGCTGTTCGGTGCAGGTGGGGCGGGACGTTGCAGTAGGGGGAGAGGGCTGACGAGTCATGTGATCTTCGCCGTAAGGTAGCGACCTCTACATCACCTCCGCCACTTCACAGCCCGCCATCAACGCTGACTCACAGTATAGGCTTCATGGTATACGGCCGCCATCAAGAGCAGTTTGAGGCAGTGGCACACCGTTCCAGAATGTTTTGCTCATCGGTCGGACACAGGTTACTCGGCATCACCACAGCCGCAGGCAGAAATCGAACGCATCGTCGACCACTCCCCAATCGTGTCAATGCATCAACATCCGCACCTGACTCACCTGACTGACTGACTAACAATGACCTCCTCTCTCACCGGTCTTAGCCGTCTACACCTGGCGAGATGGTCGCAACGGGCGGCAAGCTACCCCACCACTGCGCAGCCATGCATGCTGCCATCGTAGCCCTGCTTTATTGTGCCGCCTTGCCTCCCGTCGTCCGCATATGACACAGCCTCGACTTGACTCTACAGACCTTTCATCAGTCAAACTACTGTCTACGACGGAAGTCATCTCGTTCCCATCCATCAAGAAAGTCTCCAACTCATAGCCGCCACTTCCTGGGCCGTACGACTCGCAAGGTGTCAACGTCCCAGCATGGAGTCCCGCGGCGATTCTCGCAGTCAGCTACTGGCGAGATACCACGACATCAAGTCGCCACAGCCTTTCCAATGGCAGGTCCCTCCGCCCACGGCAAGCATGGCAGAGATACTCCCTCACACCCGCTGGGCTCAACTGGAAGACGACCTGGCAGCATGGCGTCCCGAGCGAAGACAGTATCGCGACACGCTGGCGGAGTCTACGCATACCGAGTTCCAAGAGCAGCGCGAGGGTTTGAGTGCACGGCCGTCGGTTTACGATGGCGTCGACGAGTACGACCCGCCACTCAGACTCAGCAGCGGGTACATGCACTCGGCTGGACCCTTCTCGCTGGACCGGGCGCCGATGAACGAGCAGTCCTTCCTCGAGTGGTACCCGAAGGGTCAAGCCACGATCCACTTTCCAGACGAAGATGGTGACCTGCGCTCGGTCTCGGGCATCAATGCCTGGATCATCGAAGAGAGATGCCCGCTGCTGGCCGCGGCCTTCGAAGACTCCCGCTCAGGCCCACAACTGCATCTCGAGGCTCTAGATGAGACCACCGTCTGGCCCTTCCTGCGCTACCTCTACACCGGCAGCTACGCGCTGGTGACCGCCTCTGGCAACCAGTCCGAGGATGTCCCCACGTCAGTGCTTCTGCATTGCCGCCTCTACCGGCTGGCAGACATCTACGATCTGCCGGAGCTGAAGTCCCAGGCCTACGTCAATGTGCTGCGGCAATGCGAGTTCGGCTGCTCATCCCCGAATGTGCCCATCGACCTCTGCGCCGCGATTCGCTTCATCTACGCCCATCTCCCGCGGCAGGAGCAGCTCATCGACGCCATCGTCAACTACTGCGTCAACTGCTACCAGCAGCACCAGCTGGGCAGCAATGCCGACTTCAAGGAGCTGGCCTGCAGTCTCCGGCCCTTCTACCAAGCCCTGTCCCGCAACAGCATGGGCCGCGTGACGGAGCACGAGAGTCAGTGCACCCCCCCCCCCCCCCCCCCCAATCTACGCCTGTCCAAGCTGAACACTGACTTCCGCGTAGCCGCCGCAGCGATCATCCAGCTCCCCTTCCGCGCCCCGGTCCCGGACACCTACGCCTCGCGCGAGGGTCACTGGGCCTCCCGCGACGACGTGGTGTATCACTTCCACGCCAGCGACGAACCCGCTGCGCCTTCGAGGAAGAGGACGCATATCAGCGCGATCACGATGCCGCGCAAGAGCGCGTTGACGATGGCTCTGCGGCAGAAACTCCAGAAGAATGAGTTGGAGGCGGAAGAGCCGGTCACATCGATCAGCGGTGCGGCGGCAGCGTCGTCGAACCGCGAGAATCCGCTTGAGGCCAAGGCCAGCGAGCCGGAGGCGGTGCAGTCGTCGGACGACGATTACGACCTCGTCGCTCGTCCGGCGGCTGTCGAAGTCTTGAGCACTGATGACGAGTCGGAAATCGCTGCAGCGGCGCCCGGAAGGTCGGCGAAGAGGCCGGTGCGTGGTACGCTTTCAACTCCAAGCCGATGCGGTGCGAATCCCATTGCACCTGTCGAAATCGCCGGGGGAGACTCTGACTCTGACTGGACTGTTGTCTGAGGCGTGAGATACTGTCCAACGATTCAGTGCCATCGTACAGCCATCTGGCGAGTCTGTGTCCGGAGGAAAACGATTTTGCTTGGCCGGCTGGGTATGATCTGGAGCGCGGCGCTGGGTTGGTCACGAATCACGAGGAACGTTGACGAGTAAAAGCAAAAGTTTGCTACCGTAGGGCGACATCTCGACACAGACACATCAATTCATGGTAATGATAAGCTTTCTGCGGCTCTTCGATTAAGACCCTAACCAATTGCCCGGGTAGAGCGGCATTTGGCGCGCCGATCGGGCGCCGGCAATGCAGTCCTTAGTCCATGACCGTTCTTCGCTAGTGCTACCTTATACCCACCGCTTCTGGCGTCTGTGAATGTCATGCTTCACTACTGTCGGCCACTCATACACCATCCCCTCCGCCCCTCCTGTCTCCCGCGCGAGAGCAGTGCGTGGCGATGGCAATGTCGGAAAAGGTCGAAGAAGGCCACCCCGCCAATGACGCTACGGGGACGCCCGACTTCGCCGTGACACCTCAGGCCAGCCCATCAGTACCACCGCCCGACGTGAGCAGCAGCAATGTCTCGCAGACATCAGGCGCGCCCAAATCCGCCTCGACACCACCGCCCTCACTATGGCAGCGCACCTACAGCACCCTCTTCTGGACCCCGCGGCGCCTGCGCTGGGACCCGGCCCAGCCGCCCAAGTTCTCCATGGGCCTCAACATCCTCTTCGGCTTCGCGGGCGCTTTTACCGTCGCGAATCTGTACTACAATCACCCCATCCTGAACATCCTGGCCGCGGACTTTGACGTGCCGTATGTGCGCGTGTCGGATATCCCGACGCTGGCGCAGGCCGGGTATGCGGTGGGTTTACTGTTTCTGTGTCCGTTGGGGGATATGTTTGAGCGGAGGCCGTTTGTGTTGAGTCTGGTGTTCTTTACTGCTACCTTGAGGTTGGTCTTCCTTGTCGAAGGTCGATCTAGGGGTGTGGAGGTTTGATGGCTGACACGTATCGCAGCATCGGTCTCGCCGTGACGAACAGTCTCAACGTCTTCCTCGCCATCCAATTCATCACCGCCATCACGACCGTGACCCCCCAACTAATGCTCCCCCTCGTCGGTGACCTGGCCCCGCCCAATCGCCGTGCCGCAGCCATGTCCATCGTGGTCTCCGGCCTCATGCTCGGCATCTTGCTCGCGCGCCTGCTCTCCGGCATCATGACGCAGTACGTCTCCTGGCGATACGTCTACTGGCTCTCCGTCGCTTGCCAGTACGCCATCTTCGTCGGCCTGTGGCTCTTCATGCCCGACTACCCGGCCACGAACAAAGGCGGGATGAATTACTTCAAGATGCTCTGGTCCATCCTGCCGATGGTCGCCAAGCACCCGATCCTCGTGCAGGCCTGCTTGATCTCCTTCTTCACCTCCGCGACCTTCACCAACTTCTGGACGGTCCTGACCTTCCTCCTCGCCGGTCCCCCCTACAACTACGACCCCGTGACCATCGGCCTCTTCGCCCTCGTCGGCATCGCGAGCATGATCTGCGGGCCCTTCTACGCCCGCCTCGTCATCGACCGCTTTGTCCCCTGGTTCTCCGTCCTCCTCGGCATGCTCTGGTGCCTGCTGGGCATCACGCTGGGGACCTACACCGGCACCTTCACCGTCGCCGGGCCCGTGCTGCAGGCCTTCTTCAACGACTTCGGGATGCAGACGGCGCAGATTGCGAACCGCAGCGCCATCTTCGCCGTCGAGCCCAAGGGGCGGAACCGGGTGAATACGGCGTTTATGGTCGCGACGTTCTGCGGGCAGTTGGTCGGGACGAGCGTGGGGAGTCATTTGTTTGCGAGGGGAGGGTGGATTGCGAGTGGGAGTTATAGTGTAGGGAGTATTGGGTTGGCGCTGCTGATTACGGTGGCGCGGGGGCCGTGGGAGGAGGGGTGGGTGGGGTGGCATGGGGGGTTGAGCATCAGGAAGAAGAGTAAGGAGAGTGCGGATGGGAGGGTGGGGGTGGAGGAGCGGAGTGAGATCCGGCGGATGGGCACGAATGAGCGGGTGCCGCAAGTTGGGGATGATCTGGAGAAGGGGGAGGGGAGGAGGGATCGGCATCGGCATTCGCATGGGAGGGATGATCAGGGGGAGGTCAACGCGACGGATGCAGAGAAGGCGCTGGAGATGCGGGCGGCGGAGAATCGGTATGATGATGACGGCGGTAGTTCGCCGGTCAGCGACCGCAAGACGGGAGATCAGAAAGAGCCAGTGGCGCCGATAGACGGGCCGGCTTGAATGAGCATATCTGTTGCGGCATCTAGCGAGGTGTTGGTGGGAGTATGGCGATGTATAGACGGCGCCGCATAGCACGGCCTTATAGATGTTCGACATACCAAGCCGACGAATAGGCACTGCATATCGTTGTATGGGTGACCTTGCGGATATGTGGCAATAATCACATGTGAATGCATACGGTACGGCAGTTGGCGTGCGACCTGCAGGCAGCCCTGCATGCGCGCCGGGAGGCTTCACATCCTGGCGTCCACGCGAGGGGAGAGCTATCCGGTTTCAGAAAATACACCTTGCGCCGGGCAGCTTCACGACTGCCCAACTTCACTTCACTCGCCGCCGCTGCTCCTTCCGCATGCGTGGATGACCCGGAAGTGATCGACTGTTGATGACGGTTCTGCGAAGGCTTGGCAGGCACGAGAAACATCGATTAAGCTGAAACAACACGGATTGGCACATGGAAAGAGCATCAGACGGGCGACGATAGACACACACCCAACACTGGCAGACGCGTGACAGGCAGCATGGATGCTGCCGGCCTGCGGAGCTGCATCCAGCGCACCCTCAGCCCGGACGCCCACCTGCGACAGCAGGCCGAGGCGGAGCTCAAGGCCGTAGGTCATCGCACCACCAGCAGCAGCGCTTGGCGGCGGACGGGGAGACACAGTCGCTGACCGATGCGCAGGCGGAGGAGACGCCGGGCTTCCTCGATGCGCTGCTCAACATCCTCGCCGCGGAGCAGGACAATGGTGTCCGGCTGTCCAGTACGCGCTCCCCAACCCCACCACCACCGACATCACCTCCCCCATCCCCACCCCCACCCGACCAGGCAAGCACGGTATAAGCACTGACCCTTCGGCCTCCCCCAGCGGTCGTCTACTTCAAGAACCGGGTGAACAAGGGCTGGACGAACCCCGCCGACACCTCCCCAACCCCGACCCCGCACGCCATCACCGAGCCGGAGCGGGCCACCGTGCGCGCGCGCCTGATCCCCGCCCTCGCGGCCGCGCAGCCCAACACGCGCGCGCAGCTCATCGTCGCGCTGCAGAAGATCCTGCACGGCGACTTTCCCAAGCACTGGCCCGACTTCGTGCCCCTCACCGCCAAGCTCCTGCACGCCGCCGACGTGCCGAGTGTCTTCGCAGGCCTGCAGTGTCTTTTGGCGATATGCCGGACGTACCGGTACAAGCTGGGCGATTCGCGCGGCGACTTCGACCAGATTGTCGCGACGACGTTCCCGCAGCTGCTGCATATCGGGAATAGCTTGATCGTGGAGGAGAGCGTGGAGGCGGGGGAGATGCTGCGGACGGTGTTGAAGGCGTACAAGCATGCGATCTACTTTGAGCTGCCGCCGTACCTGCGGACGCACGATGCGATGGTGAATTGGTGCACGCTGTTCCTGCGAGTGGTGGCCAAGGATCCGCCGGCGAACAGTATGCTGGAGGATCTGGATGAGCGGGAGCTGAACCATTGGTGGAAGTGCAAGAAGTGGGCGTACGTCAACCTCAACCGGCTGTTCGTCCGCTACGGCAACCCGGGCAGCCTGCAGAAGGGCAACGGCGAGGACTACACCGACGTGGCCAAGTCCTTCATCGCCAACTTCGCCCCAGAGATCCTGAAGGGCTACCTCCAACAGATCGAGCGCTGGGTGCAGAAGCAGGTCTGGCTCTCCAAGCCCTGCCTCTCCTATACCCTGGCCTTCATGGACGAGTGCGTCAAGCCCAAGCAGATGTGGGACCACCTGCGCCCGCACATGCCCATCCTCATCCGACACCTCGTCTTTCCCGTCCTCTGCCAATCCGACGCCGACCTCGAGCAATTCGACGACGAGCCGGCCGAGTACCTGCACCGCAAACTCAACTTCTACGAGGAAGTCTCCGCCCCGGACGTCGCCGCCACGACCTTCCTCGTCACCCTCACCAAGGCGCGGCGGAAACAGACCTTCGAGCTGCTGACCTTCATCAACGAGATCGTGAACCGCTACGAGGCCGCGCCCCCAGAGGAGCGGCAGCAGACGCCCGCCCTGGCGCGGGAAAAGGAGGGCGCGCTGCGCTTGATCGGCACCCTGGCCCCGGTTATCCTGGGCAAGAAGAGCCCGATTGCGGACCAGGTCGAGTACTTCTTCGTGCGCCACGTCTTCCCCGAGTTCCGCTCTCCGCACGGCTTTCTGCGCGCGAGGGCGTGCGACACGCTGGAGAAGTTCGAGGCGCTGGATTTCGCGGACACGAACAACCTCACCCTCATCTACCGGAACATCCTGGAGTCCATGGCGGACCCGTGTCTGCCGGTGCGGGTGGAAGCAGCATTGGCCCTGCAGCCGCTGATCCGGCACGAGGCGATCCGGGGCCTGATGCGCCAGAACATCCCGCAGATCATGCAGCAGCTGCTCAAGCTGGCCAACGAGGTGGATGTGGACGCGCTGGCGAACGTAATGGAGGACTTTGTCGAGGTCTTCGCAGCGGAGCTGACGCCATTCGCCGTCGCGCTGACGGAGCAGCTGCGCGACACGTACGTGCGCATCGTCCGCGAGCTCATCGAGCGGAACAGCTCGCGGGAGAACGGCGGCGCGCCGGGGGCGGGCGACGAGGCCTACGGGGATTTCCTGGACGACAAGTCCATCACCGCACTCGGCGTGCTGCAGACGATCGGGACGCTGATCCTGACGCTGGAGAGCACGCCGGATGTCCTGGCGCACCTGGAGACGATCCTGATGCCCGTTATCGCCATCACGCTCGAGCACAAGCTCTACGACCTGTACAACGAGATCTTCGAGATCATCGATTCGTGCACCTTCGCGGCCAAGACCATCAGCCCGACGATGTGGAAGGCCTTTGAGCTCATCCACCGTACCTTCAAGACGGGCGCGGAGCTGTACCTCGAGGACATGCTCCCCGCGCTCGAGAACTTTGTCAATTTCGGCCACGCGGCGCTGCAGAGTAATGCGGGATACCTGGATGCGTTTGCGGACATGGTGCGCACGATCTTCCGGGACGAGAAGGTGGGCGGGGTGGACCGGATCTGCGGGTGCAAGTTGGCCGAGATCCTGATGCTCAATTTGAGGGGCGGGATCGATGAGAGGATCCCGGAGTTCGTGCAGCTGGCCATGGGCGTGCTGACGAATGACGAGCTGAAGGTGAAGAGCTATCGCATTCACTTGATGGAGATGGTGATCAACGCCGTCTACTACGACCCCCGGCTGGCTTTGGGCGTGCTGGAGGCGAATGGGTGGACGAATAAGTTCTTTTCCTTGTGGTTCAGTTCGATTGATTCCTTCACACGGGTACACGACAAGAAGCTGAGTATCGGGGCCATCACCGCGCTACTGACGCTGCAGGGCGGCGAGGTCCCGCATAGTGTGCAGCAGGGATGGCCGAGGCTGCTGCAGGGCATTGTCCGACTATTCCAGACACTGCCCGCCGCGCTCAAGAACCGGGAGGAGGCGCAGCGGGAGGAAGACTTCGGGTTGGGCGGGGACTACGAGGACGAAGAAGAAGAGGAGGACGAGGAGGGCGAGGCGTGGGGCGACGCGGAGGAAGAGGGTGGCGAGGGCGGCGAGGGCGGGTTCGGGGGCGCGGGCGACAGCGGGGATGTCAAGGACGAGAGCACGGCGTACCTCGATTTCTTGAGTCAGCAGGCGGCGAAGTTCAGCAGCGCGGTCGGCGGGGGCGAGGACGGCGACGGCGACGAGGAGCTGGAGGAGGAGAGCTTGTTGGAGACGCCGCTGGATGCCATGGAGCCTTATGGGCTGTTCAAAGGGGCGCTGCAGTGTGAGTTCTCGCCCTGTCATTCATGCCGCGGTGGTTCGGTGTGGCGCTGGGGTCGTGGATGTGATGTGATGCTGACTCAGTGCAACAGCGCTCTCACAGAACGATCCAGCGTTGTATGCGCAGCTTACGGCCACGCTGGGGCCGGAGGAACAGCAGATCATCAAGGCCGCGCTGGATAATGCGGACAAAGTCGCTGCGGACCGGATGGCGCTGCTGGCGCAGGCGGAAGATGGGTCCGGTGGGCCGGGCTCTATGCTGAGGAACGCGGGTGGGCAGGCGAATGGGGCCAGCTGATCCAAAGCGGTGTTGGACTGACCCCGAGTCTATGTGCTGCCGACGTGCATGAACGCCATGGCCACGACGACTGACGGCGGATGAAGATGCATTTCGCGCGACCCGAGAGGTCTGCGTGAGTACGGAAGGAATAGAACATATACCCATGCATGCTGGCACGTTCCTGTGACGGGACACCTCCCTGCTTGTGCAGCGAGCGCTTCGCGCGAAGGACGGCGCGCGCGACGAGCTTCGGAGGCAGCAACAGGATGCAGGAGGGGTGCGGTGGCCGGTGTGAAGCACTGGCGATTTAGCCAGGCGAAGATGTGGTATGAACAGGCACGCTCACTGAGTGTTGCCACGAGGAAAGGGGACAAATGTGCACGAAGTGGTATTGCTACGGAACCCGCGCGATGGCTCCTGTCCCGAAGCACGTGGTGCCGGCTGCGCACATGTCCCTTTGCTCGCCACGCGTTTCGAGCCACCGCTTCTTCGTGTTGTCAGGCGACGTCCATCACAATTCAGCCGCCCGCATTCGCCGCGGTGTTCCCTGATGCAGGTCTAATAGCAGCCGACATGATACCAAGAAGCCTCGCCATCCTCGACAGGGCGTCAGATCCATCTTCAGCTTCAGCCTTGCCATCCACAGGCGTGGCACTGTGGTCATCCGTGTCTCCATCCCACTTCAACATGGTCTCTCCGCTTACGAGAGTGCGCCCCTTCACGCCGGCCTTCCATGCCTCAAGACCTGCCACATTCTTCTTGATCGCGGTGACACTGTTGCGAAGGTCTCGGACATGTGCCATTCCACGCAGTGCGTGGGCTTCGTTCTCCGCCACTGAGTCTCGAAGCTCAGCCACATCTTGCTCATGCTGCAGCACTCGAACGTCTTGTCCCTCTCTCCACTCTTCGAGGTTGTTGATCGCAGATCCTAGGCGCTCGACTCCAGCGCCAGAGGTGCGGAAGAAGGGCGACACCGGCGCGGTCTTGCGTTCCTCGTGCTTGGCTTGCACCTTGGCGACGGCCGCAATCTCGGCCTTCAGCTGAGCGAACTCGCGCTTGTTCGCCGAGTGGTCGTACTTGACAGACTCAACGGCGCCGGCAAAACCCGTGCGCGTTTTCTTCGACGATGGTCCGGGCTGCTTCGCCTGCGCGTCCTCCAAACGATCACAGCGAACCGAGAGATCTCTCAAGCGGGTGGCCACTTGCTGTTCCACCAGCTCCGCAACGACAGCCTTGATGTTCTGGTTGATGCTGACCGGTTTCTCGGGCTTCACGACCTCCTTCGGGGTGTGGAGGGTGATGTACTTGTCCATAATAGTCTTGAACCCCTCGAGGCGGCTCATCAAGCTGAAGAGATCGCCGAGCTGGCCGTACCGGGTGTCCTTGCCGGTCTTGGAGCCCTCGACGAAGAAGTTGCCGTTGACGTCTCGCGACAGGCGGCTGGTCAGCGATTCCA
Source organism: Teratosphaeriaceae sp. CCFEE 6253 (assembly GCA_033119285.1). Lineage (NCBI taxonomy): Eukaryota > Fungi > Ascomycota > Dothideomycetes > Mycosphaerellales > Teratosphaeriaceae > Teratosphaeriaceae sp. CCFEE 6253. The sequence continues at coordinate 10,863 of JAWDJV010000525.1, forward strand.
GAAGGCTGTTGAGTTTGGTGGCGTCGATGCGTTCCAGTCCGGTGTTGGTCCCGCACTGCTCGCAGATGGTGGCCGATGCTTCGGATGGCGAAGCGGAAGACGATGCGGGTGGCATTGGAAGCGATGCGGCCGTGTTGGTGCCGAAGACCGGCAGTGAGGCCCGGCTGAGGTCAACAAGGATCAAAGGGAAGAGCGAAGGTGATGAGCTCGTTCGTGTGAGGTGAAGTGGGGCTGATTCTATTGTAGCGAGATGGAACCGTTGCATCAGAAACGCCACAAACACTGCCAGCCGAATGTGGCAGGAACGAACCTCACCTCGTCGATCGATGGTAGGCTGCCGTCTTGCGCATAATGTAACGCGGCGATCCGAGTCAACGCGATGATGTTGCCACAGTATACATGGCTGGATTGGCCTTGCAACATGGGTCGCAATTGGAAGGTGAAGAAGTGAGGAATCCTCGCAACCAGCCTTCCGAGCTTGGGAGTCTCCCCGAATCTAATCTTTGGGGATGATCAGGACGTCAGCCGCGCCATCAGCGAGATCGAACAACCCGTACTAGGTAAGGTGCTCCAGACTCATGGCTGGGGATAGGCTGAACAGGACGGAGCACCGCTCCCTCTACACAACACATCACTGACGCACTGCCTGAGAGTGTTGGAAGGCCACTCAGGTCTTACCCGTCAGATCGACAATTGGCCGCTGTCTTTCGCGGTAGAGAGAACGTCCTCTGATTCAGTGCAGCCAATGGTCGAACCAGGAAAACGCGCTGGCGTCTGACGCTCTGGGTGCATGCTCGGAAGGCCCGCCGCCGCTGGCTGGAGTCTCGGTGGATAGCGTTTAATCCGGGAATCTGTATGATTTGAGCATACGTAGTGAGTGGCAAGGACGCAGGTCGATACATGTAAGCCTTGATGCAAGGTGGACGACTCGTCTCCTTGTGCAGTGTACCTTATCTTACCCTATGTATACATGTACCTGTACATGTATGTGTGGATCCCGCGGCGGAGATCAAGATAAGATCCTCGGCAATGCCACGGATCATGTCTCGACGCATGAGCTACGATTGGCTGCGCATCGCCAACCGCCGCATCCTGGACAACGAACATCGAAGGATGCTTCGATGGAGCAGCAGTGAGCTTACGGGTCCTGGCAGTGCCTACAACGACTCGGGATCATTCACGTTGGATAGAAGCAGCAGCAGGACAAGATGGCCGAGGACTGGACCAGCCTCACTTCAACTCACAACCTTGCCAAGTTCGCTGCGGAGTTACCTACCATCCTGAAGGATGCCGACCACAATGAGATGTACGGTGTCGAGCTGGTGGCGCCAAACGATGGGTGAGGCATAGCCACACCCACATAGGCGCCGCTCGACTGCTGATCCGGGTGAAGCCAGTCGACGGCGCACACCACGCTCATCATCCTTGCCAAATTCCTACGTGCCAACGCGGACGATCTGTCGAAAGCGAAAGAACAATTGAGTGCAGCTCTGAAATGGCGCAAGATGTACAGGCCACGGGAAGCTCTAGGCGAGACCTTCTCTACCGCTAAGTTCGGGAAGCTGGGCTACGTGACGTCCATCAAAGGTGCGAAGGAGACGTGCAACAACGAGGACGTGGTGACCTTCAATATTTACGGCGCAGCAGCGAAGGATCCAAAGAAGACGTTTGGGGACACAGATGCCTTCATACGGTGGCGTGTCGCGCTCATGGAGCTGACCTTGCAGCAACTGCGTCTCAGCGAAGCTACGAAGCCAATCCCAGACTACGGCAATGGACCAGATCCCTACCAGGCCGTGCAGGTCCACGACTACCTCTCCGTCAGCTTCTTCCGTCAACCAGCCGAAGTCAGGGCCAGCAGCTCAAAGATCATCGACCTGTTCCAGCGCTACTACCCGGAGACTGTCTCGTACAAGTATTTCGTCAACGTGCCGCTGGTGATGCAGTGGATGATGGGCGCCATGAAGGCTCTCATGAGCAAGGACACGATCCAGAAGATGACCTGGATGACGTACGGCGCGTCGCTGTCGCAGTACCTGGGCGATGGAGTGCCCGAGGAGTACGGCGGGTGTGGACCGCCGTTGGTGGGAAGTGCCGTGACCGTGGAGTACGATGCTGGTGCTCCGAACAAAGGGGTACATATCGAGGCAGATGGCCAGACTATTGCAGAGGCCCCGAAATCGTAGTGCTGCGACACGCTCATGCACTGCTGAGATTGTCGGATGGCGTCCTTGTCACCTTGGCACGCTTTCATTAGCAATCCTTGATGTACCGTCCCGACTTGGATGGCGGGTTGCTAGAGAACGGAGACAGTAGATCGCTGATCACCACAAACTTCACCTCGTTCCGTGCGCCAACGCCCAAGCAGTGGAGACAGCAGTGGAGAGTTTCGACTGATCGTCACAGCGACGTTTGGACCGAGGCTTCTTGCGCAGTGGTACATATATTCCACGAGCCGCCACTAGTCGATTGCATTGCTCTGCATCGACAATCAAACATGGTCTCTTTCCTAGGTCTCTTGGTTCTTGCCACCAGTGTCGTTGCCTATGCAACCCCTCTGGCTGTTCGTGATGCCGGCACGGATCTTCTCGTGACCGACCTACTTCGGCTCGACCAGACGATCAGGAACATCGCCTACGCTGCAGGCAACTACACGGGCGGTCTCGCTGCTTACCAACCAATCCGAGACTCTTTCGTGCAAGTCAACCGCACGAACCGAATCGCTTACTACGACGCCATGACCATTAAACCACGCAGGTCCCCTCCACCGCCGTCTGAAAAACGATGGACTGACACTGAACGTAGAAACGATCGCGGAGAGCAACCGCATCATCGCCGTCGTCGCCAACCCCATCGCACCCGACATCACCGACGCAGTCAACGCGCTCATCGCCAAGAAGGCCCTCATCGCCTCTGCTGGTCTCTCCGCCGAGACCGCCGCAGGGTTGAACTTGATCTCCTGCGATCATGATACCCTCAGCTTGGTGGCGGTGGCGCCGAAATTGAACGCCGCCACCATTTCCGCAGCAGCGGCGCCGGTGCTTCGGATTGATGTGGATTGGAGGAGAGGTGTTGCTGCTTTTGGTGGGATACCGCTTGCGCCGATCACCATGTAGCCTCGTGAGATCGTGCGTGTTACTCGCGACGCGCTTGCATGCATGTCGAGCGGCTGCTGTTGGGCAGCATTGACCCTGAAAAATCGCACTTGTCGTTCGTGGCCAGCATGTACGCCTTGCCTAGTGGTGAGCCGTCGACAGTATATACAAGACCTGGATAACTTGAGCGTCGTCAAATGCGGCTCACAAGATACAGTACGAAGGGGTACATGAGCGTGTAA
>JAWDJV010000526.1:0-14132 GCA_033119285.1 Teratosphaeriaceae sp. CCFEE 6253
TTGGCATCATACCCGTGGTGGCGCGGTCGGCCGACGATGGACGCTACCTTGCTGTCAGCTCACTGCTCGGCGTCCGCCCAGCGGGGAGGATGTTTCGAAACGTACGGAAGACAGCTCTTGGCGCATCATCACCGGCGAAACCGGCCTTGCACATACCCGAGCTGGCCAGTATGTCAGTCGGTTGACCATCCTCACCCACATGCCCGGCCTTTGCTGCCTGTCGTCTTGGTGGGGCGTTTGTGGCGGGGCGGAGCGCAATCTTACCCATTGTCAATGACCAACGCTGCAACCTCCTCTGTGTATCGCACTCAAGTCAGCCATCCGGCACAAGCCTACTGACTGCACCATCACTGCCACGTGGTGTGGACAGTGACGGTGGTGGCATCACGCATATTGGTGATGCTTACCCTCCATGGCGGCGGTGTTTCTAGAAGTCGAGGGTGTGGTGGTGGTGTTGGTGAAAGCTCTTGTGTGTTACAAGAGCCGGATTGAGTAAGGGAAAAGCGGTTCGGCCGTTGGCTGCAAGGTACCAAGTGTCGTGATGTCGTCCAAGGTTGGGTGCAGCGGTCGGTGAGAGGAAAGCGCACGGCTGCGATGTGTGGGCCGGCGGGCGGCTGACTTAGCAAGCGGCTCCTGCCGAGCGGATGGGAAAGATTGATCGGCGACGACGTCAACAACACGGAGCGGAGGGTTGTATGATCAGGGATTGTCGGATGAGATCACGATACACATGGGAGACTCTCTTGTCTCTTGTATCTACTGTTTGTGTCTGCCTGACGCAGTGTAGCAGCGAAGCCCTCGCAATATTCGCCTCCGGACGCGCAACGCACATGCCAAGACTCTGACACTGCCTGCGCATTACGCAATGGCTGGCAGGCGCCATCATTCCAACGCCCAGCCCTGCCATCAACCAAACCTTCACCATACACATGTCGCTACTCAATATCCATACCCTTGCTCGACCGGTGATGTCCCCACTGGCTTTTCGATATCGTGGTAGCGCACGTGCCTAGTGGGGTGTTTGGCGGGGTGATCGCGTGGAGGCAGCGTGTCGGAAAAGATGATGGTCAGCCAGCGGCGCCGGTAAGGCTTGCCATCTCCATGCCGGATGTTGACTGGACCGAGGGCCAAAGACGATCCGCGACGCGACGATGCAATCAGCTGCGCTACGGGAGCCCAAGGTCTCGTCGTCCCTCGTCCCTCGTTTCGCCCGTGCACTTTTGATGGGGCCGTGCTGGGAGTGTCCACTGCGGCCAGCAACGCCTCGCCACCTTCCCAATGCGAAAGTCTTCCGCACCAGCCTGGTACTCTTACGACGTCCCATTCGTACCCGACGCCGCCCGTCCAGCAATCTCCCTCAACTTCCCAATGATCTCGTCCACGCTGTCCATATCCCCCGCATCTAGTCCCTTCCGCTGCCACACACTCTCCGGCAGCGCACCCTCCAACTCATCCATCGCCGGCTGGAAGTTCCTGACCGCACTGCTCAGTGCATTCACCGCCTTCTTCATGACCCCCTGATCCGCATCCTCCGTCGCCAGCTTGGCCAACTTTGGCACCCCGCCGCTCGCCAGCAGCTTCTCCTGACTCTTGATGTTATTCTGCACCGCCGTGCTACAGCACCACGCGGCCCACTTTCTGCTCTCCGCCTCGCTCGCCTCCAGCTGGCCGACCAACGGCGCCCACATGCCGAGCGCTTCGAGATTATTGGCGTTGTCGAGGTTCTCAATCAGCTGCTCCAGGTTGTCCCAGGCGATGAGCTTGTTGTCCATGTCCACCTCCGCCACGGGGGCGAGGATCGCGGTCATGGCTTCCCGCATGCGGTCCGCGTCTGAGGGACCGCCCAGGAGTTGCGCCAGGGCTTCCGCATCAAGGCCGCGGGAAGGTGCGCGCGGCTGATCGGACGTTTGAGTAGAGGGATCGCCTTGAGGCGCGACGGAGTTCTCGATGCCCCATTGCAGGAGCGAATTGAGGCCCTGTTGGCTCATGGCGATTGCGGGTTTTGTGGAGAGGACTGGAGCTGCGATTGGATTGCGCTCAAAGGATGCTGTGATCTGACAAAATGAGAGCTAGACAGCTGGAATGACTTAGACCTTTCGTACATGTACTATTCGCAATCGTCGCGTGTGTCGAGACAATCACCCGCGACTTTTCTTCGAGATGCTTCACGCGACTTCGAAGATCCACCGAGCCGTCCCGTCGCCGGTACAGCTAGCGCCCGTGGTGCGGACGACTCCGGCGGTGACGAGCCACGACGCGAATCAAAACGACTACGATATCAGATGCCTGCTTGCACTCGATCTGGGTTGGGTCTGGTGGAGGAGTAGTGACAACCGCATCACTGTCTGATCAGACGCCGCGGACGACGATGAGTAATGAGTTGCCAATTGGTGGTTGAAACGACCTCGCGGCGCCAATTCGGAGCTTCGTCGGTTTGAAGGGACCGTGCATGTTCAGGGTCTTCCGCGATAGGCAATTCCAACACACGCGAGACGTCTCCCACCACAATACACAACACGCCAAGCACACACCTCGGCATGGCCGCTCCCCGCCTGCCCTTCCTCTGGCCGGTGCTTTTCCGCGCGACGGAGGCGCACCCTCCTACGCTCCGCTCCGCCCGTGCCGCAGCCCGCTACAGGGCGTATCACGCGACCTCCCGCCGACGACAACAGGAACTCGTCCCGCAGCGCTATGGCTCCGCCAACGAGCCACCGCCGCATCTCAGCGGCGGGAAAGGACTGGGGCCGAGCACGCAGGAGTATATGGAGCAGCAGCCGAAACTACCGAAGATCGGCAGCGCGCTGCAGAAGGATGGAGAGGTGGAGGTCAGGGAGGAGCGCGCCGAGGCAAGTGGTGTAGCGCAGGACGCGAACCGGGAGAGAGCCAAGGAGCCCACGACGATCGATGGCGGAGCGATCGGAGCAACGGCAACGCCAATGAGCGGAGACCCCATGCTCGACGCCTCCTCCCCACCCGTGCCCAGCGACCCTATCGGGCAGCAGAGCGAAGCAGACGTCAAATCCCCCGTAGAGAACCTCCTGAGCAGCGTCCCCGGCCCGGACCCGCCCCAACCGGCCATCGAGCAGCTCGACCACACCTTCGACGAGCACGCCCCGCCCCTCAAAGCGCCGCACCTCGACCCGCCGCGCTACATCCACCACTTCGACACCTACAGCCTGGTCAACCACCTGACCTCCTCCGGCTGGTCAACCCCGCACGCCACGTCCGCGATGAAGGCCGTGCGGCTCATGCTGGCGGACAACATGGAGCTGGCCAAGGCCGCGCTGGTGTCGAAGAGCATGGTGGAGAACGAGACGTACCTCTTCCGCGCCGCGTGCGCGGAGCTGAAGACGGAGGTCCAGGGCCGGCGGCGCGCGGAGCAGGAGAAGATGCGGGCCGAGCGGACGCACCTGCAGCACGAGGTCGATATCCTGAGCCAGCGGATCGGGCAGGAGGCGGGCGCTCTGAAGGACGATCTGAAGGGCATGTTTGACGATCGCAAGATGGGCGTGCGGAACGAGCAGCGCGGGATGGAGAGTAAGGTGCAGCAGCTCAACTACAAGATCACCGTCTCCCTGCAGGCGGACGCGAGGAGTGAGGTGGAGGGGCTGCGGTGGGTGATGACGCGGCGGGTCATCATTACGCTGGCGGCGATTGTTGTGATGGTCATTGGCGGGTTGAGACTGGCGGCGAACGCGATCCATGAGAGGGAGCTGGAGGAGAAGCGGAGGAAGAATCAGCGGAGCGGCGGCACGCAGACGGAGGAGAGGGGGGGCGGGAGTGATTACGGGGCTGGGATTCGGGACATGGGTGTGGGAGGGCAGATGTCGCTCAAGGAGGGCGAGAACCCGGCGTTCGTGTCGCTGGGGTAGGTGTGGCTTGGGTGGGAGATGCTGTGGCGATGTACGGGCCCCTCTACGAGGACGGCAAGTTGAAGGGGGTGGATGTGATGCGTCGCGGCTGCTGAGGCATAGACTACGATACCCATTCCCTAAAATAGGGCGATCACCGCTGCTGCACCCGAGCCACGAGCCTTTCTTTCACCCCGTCGAGATGTCGTCCGCTCTGCATTGCCTGTGCATCTGGCGTCGCCGTCTCGCCGGCAGATTTTCCGGCGGCTGATGTTCTGTACTGAGCAGCTGCTTCATACAATGCGTGCACTGCTCACCATGACACTACCCTTGACTACGATCCACGCTCGGGAAGCAGGGGTAAGGCACGATTGCTGAAAGGTGATGCTCTCATTCAGCTGAACCAGAATCCTTTCGGCCGCGCGCACTCGGAGTACTGCGGACATTCTTCATCCGTGGTCCCACTCTGACATGTGATCGTTCACTTGCTCAATGGAGTGATCTAACATCCGGTTGCACTGGCATTTCACGCCCCGACTGCAAGATGCTCTTCGGTCTCCTTCCCAACATACAGGCGTCTCTGCTCGGGGGGTTCCACATAGGCTGTTCCGGCAGCTCGCGTTTGCTCGGGCCTTGTGCGACGCTGCTGCGAAGACGATCAAAGCAGCTGCTTTGTCGGTTCCCTTGCTGACCTAGATTGTATATGACCTCTCGTCTGCAACACCTCCGATGTCGATGCCTCGCCAACGAGGATGGCTGACGACAATTGCGCGGACTGCCAGAACATCGGCGAGCACATCGCCGCCGCAGTCAAGTCCTGCCTGGACGAAAAACGTCGCGCCGAGCCATCGCCCGAGATCCGCCAGCTAATCCTAGGTCTGTCCACCTAGCCAGCCCCCACAAGCACCAACAGCTAATGCATCCGCAGCGAACGCCCGCCTCCTGTGGGAAGTCCTCGACGCACCACGCACGGCCTACTACACTGCAGGCGGCGCCCCCATCCTCGTCGCTGTCCCGCGACCAACGCCAAGCATGGACGTCATCGTCAGCGGCGTGGCGCCCAACATCGTCGCCTGGGTGCACCGCCGCCGGTTCCCCAGCGGTGTGCCACTCGCGGCGGAATCGACGCTGCGGTGCGTCTTCCTCAAAACCGAAGCGGCCGGGACCGTGGGCCAGGCGCTGCAGAAGCTGCTGCGGATGTCGATGCTGCTGACCGAGCGGTGGGCCATGTTTGAGGCGGCGGGGGAGCCGAAGGGGTTGGAGGGGTATGGGTGGTATTTCGTGCCGCGCGATTGCAGCCTTTGAGCGTGGGACTGGAAGTATGACCATGCGGGTCCCGGCAAAGGGGTTGACGGGCCCTAGGTGGGTTGCTTGCCGATAGCAAGCTTGTACGGCGTATAGATCATCACGACTGCGGAGGAGCTGTTGGTTGGTCGGCAAGCCATGAGTGTGCCTTTGGAATCGTCGACGCAACGGCTCACTCCATCCAATGACAATCCACCTCGCACTCTTACTTCCACTCATTCCGTACCCCGTCTTGACAGCTTTGCGTTTGTCGACGGATTCAGCTTGCCCTGGTCAAGCTTCCAAGACGAGTCATCTTTCCAGTGTCGCGGTGTGTCCTCTGCGCAAGATGACTTATTAGCTGCGAGGTCCGTCAGCTTGCGTTCCTAGCGCAACTGTGATAGCCTACGCCATCGACGCATTCCAACAAGATGGCTTCCCAGAAGAGCATCGACTTCGAGAACATGGGTGAGCAGATCGCGTCGTCCATCAAGACGACCATGGACCACGACAAGCATCTGCCAAGCATCCGAGAGCAGATCCTAGGTCTTGACTCCCTCTACACCTAGTCAGCCAATCCGGTCCACACTGACGTGCACGTAGCCAACGCCCGCCTCATCTGGGCCACCCTCGATCACCCATCCAAATCGAAAAGCCTCCTGCCCAGTCAAAAATCCGGCCTGACGCCCCGCATGGACATCATCGTCCACGGCACGCGCCCCAACATCCACGCCCTCGTCCTCTTCCCCGACTCCGGCGGCGACAGCGGACCCTGCGTGGTGTTCATGCAATCCGCGATCAGCGACACGGCGGGCCAGGCGCTGCACAAGCTGCTCCGGATGACCATGATCCGGATCACCGAGACGGTCTTCACGACGCTGGACTGTCTGGGCAGCCGCGACGTCGTCAACGGGCACAAGGCGCACGGCGATTTCCTAATGCCGCGGGATCGGAGCCGAGATCTCCTTGGCGAGCCCATCAGGGATCTCTCGAGCGCTGTAGGACGCGCGGCGAGGGAGAGGAGCGAGGAGAGGCGCTATTTCGACTGTTGAGCGCCGTGGGCACGCATATGTCACGCACGGGCGGTATTTTGCGCCGGAGGATTGCAGCCTTCGAGCGTGGGGCGGCGAACATAGCCGTGCGAGTGCAGCTTCGATGTCAGAGGACTTTGGATGTGTCTCTTGCCGGTATCAAGCTTCTGGGCTAGGTGGGGCAAGGTGGCCGGCAATGGAAAGCCAGCTGATGTGCAAGCACAGTGCGTGCCATTGGGCTATCCAAATAGTTGATGTCCTTTCGATGACTCCGCGTTTGCCTTTGTGTGTCAGGAGGAGTCACTCGCCACGGTTGTCTCCGTGGCCGATACGTGAGTAGATAAGTCGTCAGCTCGCAGAGATCTTCCGGCTCCTGCCAAGTGAATGTATTGAATGCCGACGGGATGCCATCAATCACCACTAACGATCCGAGAGCCATCGGCGAGCAGACCGCTGCAGCAGTCAAGGACTCTCTGGCCACCGACGAGCGCCCCAGGGCGATCCGGAACTAGATCCTCGGTACCATTGCACCGCTGCCCCGAATCTCTGCTAGCATATACTGACTTGCGCTTCAGCCAATGCCGGCCTGCTCTGGCACACCTTCGAGTTCCCCTCCGATCCCAGGCCGACACCCACCATCGCAATCATCGTAGCTGGCACGAGCGCCAACGTCCGGGGTTACATCGTTCGGACTGAGTCGGGCGTTGAGGGCCAACCCCGCGTCGTCCTCATGCAGTCCGTCGGCAGTGAGAGCGCGAGCGATGCGTTGCACAAGCTGCTCAGGATGACAATGATAGGGATCAACTTCCATGCGTTGGACCTGTTGAAGTTCGAGGGCGGTTCGCGGCTTGTGGATGGATATGGGACCGTGTATATGCCGCCCGGTCGCAGGCGTGATATTGAGATATAGAGGGGCTAGAGGCGTGGGGAGAAGCCAATACTGGGGCAAGCGCCAACACGTTGTACCGCGTCGGCGGGCAGGCAGAGGGAGTAGCGTATGCAGACTTCGAAGCGTGCGCACGGGTGGTACCGAAAGGAGTTTGAAGGTTGGCCAGGGCTGGCTCGTCATTGCGTTTGGTCTGCGAGGTCGTCCTGTATATATGATGCGACCTCCAGTGGCGCGGTAGACTGTCAATGGTGTGGTCAGCGATCCCAAAGGAGAGTCAGTCCAAGAGCAGAGGACGTAATCGTCTGTCAGCTATGGCGTGCACATATCTTACACACTGCTGCCACGCATCTAGAACAACCACACGTACGCGAACAACAGGAATATGCAGATGAAGAAGCCCACCCAGATCCTCCAGCCGATGCCTGTCCGTTCGGCCATGCGTAACATCCGGTTCATCGTGCCTCGTAAACGGTTCCGCGTGCCCTCGAATTGGTCATTCATCTTCTCTGTGAAGGCCGTACTGTCTCGTATCTCGTCACCTATCGCCACCGTGATCTATCGTCACGTTAGTCACGTAAGGACCGGCATCGGATCATAATCGTCACCTACATCCTTCAACATCCGGACCTTCTTACTCATCTCACTGACCTGCTCGTCGTTCTGGCTCTCCAGCTCATCAATCACCGCAGCGCTGTACTGGCCCTTCCTATTCGGTGTCGCAGGCCGGAACCCGCCATCCCCGCTCCGCCGCCCGCTAACATCGCCTGCACCGCTGCCTGGATACGCGCTGAAGCCTGCGCCGGCTGGTGGTTGTGCGCCCAGGTGGCCTGGAGCATCGCTCGGACTGCTGAATGCGTATGGGGAGCTGTTGTTGGCGTGGAACGTGGAGTATGGCGCTGGTTTTGACGGTGTTGGGTTCGCGGCGGCGGATGAGGGTCGTGAACGGGTTTGGGCATCGTATGAGGAGAAGAGGGAGTTGCGCGAGTCGCGCTGGAATCTGCGACGCTACATGAGCATGGTTGTCCGAGACATGGACAAATCAACGGCACCTACCGTGAAGCCATCGTCAAGTTGACCAGCAAAAGAAGGGGTGACGTTTCCGGAAGGTACCCGCTCCGGCGGCACTTCGGGCGAATTCTGGTAAGAGCACCTCACTTGCTCACCTCACTCCACCCCCCGTATGGCAACGCCTCCGTAAGAACATAATTACGTATAAACGTCGCATTCACCATCAATAGATCCATATGCACGCTGGATTGAACACGCCACGGCGGGGAGAGAAAGCCTCGGCAGCATGCGATATCATCGGCTTGGGACAGCGACCGATGAGCGATCTTAGGCAGTCGACCAACACATTGCGGGTATAGCACTCAACCTCTCACGCCCAGCACAGCCCGCTGCCGCCCTTGTGATAGACTGGCCGGTCTGACTGCTGGTTGTGTAGGGTCTCTTACTGCGACTTTTCTTCCAGGCAATCCCGTTCCACCCCAAACCTCAAGCTTCGCCGCATTTAGCGAAATGGTTGCGACGAAGAGAGCGACTGATACACTGCAGACTGCCATGTGAGATCCGTAGTGCCGCCGAATTCGGTAGGTCGAAGCACTGTCGTTGTGCCAGCGACGTTATGGCATTCCTCCGTGACCTGCCGAGATCCAACGGCGCTTCCTTTGGCGCGACAAAATTTGCTCGGGTCTCAAGAAGGTCTATCGACTGACACGTGCCCGTCACTAGTGAGTCAAGAGCAATCTCCATTCGCACGCGCAGCCGGCGCAGAGTCACCGCGAGACTGCACCTTGCCGTGGACCCGTCACGCACGGGCGATCGGGCCTTTGTCGGGTGGGTGCACTTGCGACCGGGCGATGGGGACCGTTTACGCTTCTGCACAAAACCAGGGAGGCGGTCTCCCTGCAGGCGCCGGAAGCTCGGGTGATGGCTTAAAGGGACCGCCAGAAACCGTGAAACCTCCCCGACGGTAGTGGAAGCCGAGCCCTTTCCTCCACCCATGGTTCGTCTGCACCGGAGCACCCCAAGAGTCGGACGGGACTGTGCAGGAGTTACGCCGCCTTCCGAACACGCATTGGGTTTAGCAAGGCCATGAGCAGACTCCGCCACCGGGTCCGGGAGCTCGCATCAGCCAAATGTTCTATCGTTGTCCTGCTGCATTCAGCAGCGTGGCGCCTGCGTGGCGCTTGCCGATGCACTCTCGGACTTCTGGCTTTGCCCCATGTATGCAGTCCAGACCGGATGGCTGCAGACAGCCGACAAGGCGATGTAGAACCTGTGGGATGTGCGGGCAGCCATGAGAAGATGTCTCTCGCATTGGCATGTAGGCCTTGATTCGCCGCAGAGCACTCTGGTCTGCAGCTGAGAGCGCGCGTTTGAGTCGTCGAGCAGCTTCGAAGTGCACGCGCTCGAGACGTTCGATGCATGAGTCTCTGTCCTCGTCAACGCACATAGAGGCACTCATTGCCGACCTGACACTTTCGCCTCGGCGTCGACATATATCGGCAAGGTTGAATTTACTGCTTTCATCACAGGAATAGACGAGGATACGCCGGTCTCGCGAGTGGAAGGCGAGAACGCTCACCACGATTTAACAGCGAGAGCTGTGCGGTCTTGGTAGGTACCGTGATGTAGCCGACAACTCTGCTGCTGGACAATCCTCATCTTGTCATGAGTGTATCTATATGCATATTACTCAGCGGCTTTAAATGGATGATCGAATTCTGTCAAGAACGCCTTCATCAATATGTCTTTCCTTTCTGCAATCTCATTACACTCACCTTATCTCTCCATGCATGCAGCTTGTGGCAGGCTGAATTGATCGCAGCGTCCGACATTGGCGAAAGCTCAGCCGGAGATAGCGACTGCTTGCTACGCACGGCTCGCCTTTGTAGCTACAACGGCTCGCTGAAGGTGGAGCTGGAAGGAAGCCTTCTGGCAGAGACACTCAGGACATAGACCTCAGCACAGCCATACCGGGAGCCATAGAAGGTTATCGAGGCCCGCAGATGCCAGTCTGCCAGGTGTCCTACTCGACCACGAGGACATGACAGGCCATGTTCTCACCTGCGTCTGATCTGCCTCACATGCACTGCTGCGTGCCTCGACGGTCTGCTGGAATTGCGAAGCTGGGATAAGCAGGCTCGGTGGAGAAGTCTTTGGCCACGCTCAGCCGACGGTCATACTTCACGACACCCGTAGAATCCGCAATAAAGACACGGTCCTTTCTCCCATCATGGTTTCCCTGAAGCAAACAAGTTCTCATCCATGGCCTCCCGCACTGCCACGACATATAGCACGCCAGCTTCTCCTCTGCTGCTCTCACCGGTGACCCTCGGTTCAATCTCGCAACGATGGCAAGCTCGACGACCCCCGGCCAGCAGCTCACAGCGGCACTCAACGAGCTCGTGACGATGGCCAAGGCGAAGAACGCAGTCGATGCAGCTGCCGCGAAGAACCTCGCCACCATCCTCCAAAACGCCGTCAACTACAGCGTTCTCCATCTACAGACCGTGGGGCAGCTGGACCTGCGTGATCAGATCATGGGTACGTGGCGAGCGGACCGTACAACACCTTTCTGCTCCTCCTGACACAATCAGCTGACACAAGGCGGAACCTGAACACAGCCAAAGTCCAGTCCCTCTGGCCCCGCCTCATGGCCACCGGCCCGCGACCGCCCAAGATGGACATCCAGCTCCCCACCTTCCGGATCCTGGTCTACAGCGGCGGTGCCGACAAGCAGTGGACGGCGCAAGTCGTCTACCGCCGAGGCTACCGCGAAGCTGAGGAGTTTGATCTGCTGCGGGGTGTGGGCAAGGAGACGGCGGAGGAGGCGCTGAGGTACCTGCTGGGGATGACGGCGCACTTGTTGACGAAGAATGTGGAGGACCAGAACTGCGAGGAGGGGATGGTGTTCGTGCCGATGGGGGTTGGGAGCTGGTATTGTTCACCGATCAAGGGTGAGAGACTTGAGGGATGAGTTGGGGGAGAGGGTTCTGGCGATGGGAGCGCGATGTGTCTAGACTGCGGGCGATGTGGACGGTCAGGTTGGCGGCGCAATGTCAGTGTATCCGATTGGAGTGCAGATTTGTGGCGCCATAGGCCGTCACTCTGTTGAAATCGAAGGCAGGCGCAAGCAGAGGTTTCCGACACTCCTCTCCAGGCAGGGGCCGTCGCTGCAGCGTCGAGCAGTTCAGAGCAAGAATGCCGTGCAAAGGGCAGCAAGCGCAAGTCGCCATCTCACGCCTGCCATGAATAATGGATACAATCCCTCGGCAAGTCAATTTGTGGATCGCTTGCCCAACATGTACATCTATCAACTCATGGCATTTGTAATACCCGCGGATATTGAGAGACAGCTCACCTTTGAGCTGAGAGAGCTCTACCTGCAACTCAAAGACATCAGCCAGGCGATCGCCACTCGCACGGAGGATGAGCCGCGCCTCAAGACCCAGCTTGCGCCCGACACGCCCGTGATCAAGTACGCCGGGCGGACATTCACGGTCTACGAGGAGCTGCTGAACTATCCCTGTAAGTGCTCGCCAGCTTGGAGGCCTACATCGCGTGCTTCAGGCTGACCAGTGGAAGACACCGTGAACAACGGCAGACTGCTCTGGCCAGGCGAGGCCACGCCGCTCCCGCACTACAAGCCAGCTCTCAAGGACAAGCAGATCGACATCCCCTGGTTCGTGATCGTCCTGTTCGATCGCGCGGGCACGAGCTGCGTGGTCGAGGCGGTGTTCGAAGGCCTCACCTACGGGTTCGTGAAGACGGGCGGGGACTTGCTGGGGGCGACGCCGGTCGAGACGATCTTCCGCAGGACCGAGACGATGGTCTTCGAGGAGTGGCGGGGGTTCATGTGGTCTCAGCATGATCACAGTAAGGTGATGGAGGGGCTTAAAGCTCGGGCTGCGTTGACGGGGCGGTGAGCGTATCACATCGCAGCCAATGTGGTGAAGGTGGTGGGAGGCAGCATGGCGCTGGATGTGGCGAGCGGGCGGCCCAGAAGAGTGTTGTTGTTACCCACGGTCTTTGCATGCACAATCCAGGCAATCGGGCAGGCCGATGCCGTATCGTGATTGAAGCTCAGAGGGCATGATGGGAAGTCCGAAAGGGTTTCGACGCGTTGGTGCTACTCACTCTTGGTTTGACGAGGGTAACCGATCGAGGTTTCGGCTTCAAATCTGATGTGGGTGAACTTGGCTCGAGTCATGGAGCCTTGCGCCGAGACGCCGTCGATCAACGCACCCGCAGCATCCGGCCAGCCAAGAGGATGCTTGTCGCGGACGAGTGGCTAGACGTCTTGAATGATCTCGGATCATCTTTCCGACTTGCCAGGTGGACTATCTGGAATTACTCCATAGACGCACACCACACCCCATACCCATCCAGCCCACATACCTGCCAACGCGACCACAGCCATGAGGCCCTCCTCCCTCTTCCCCCTCCTCACCCTCTCGGCCTTCACAACGGCAATAGTCACGCACTCCCGCCCCACCTCCGCCGTCCCCTCCCTCCTCAACATCACCACCAGCTCCAGCACCTCCGGCATCCTGCACCCGGTCCCGCAAGGCGTCATCACCAGCACCTTCACCTCCGGCTCCGTCACCGGCGTCACGACGCTCAGCGGCACGGGCTCCGTGGTCCTCGTCAGCGGGACGGACAGCGCGTCCGTGACCGGGAGCTCCGGGTCGGCGGCAGGGGTCAGCGTCAGTGCTACGGGCAGCGCGGCACAGCAGACGAGCGCGGCGGCGTCGCAGAGCGCGGGCGCGAGTGAGGTCTTGTTGCCGGCACATCTCGTCTATTCGGGACTGGCGCTGGTGGCTATGGGCGTGGCGTTCGCGGTGTAGAGGCTTGTGATCAAGCGGTCACTCTGGCTTGCAGCGGCTGAGCTGGCGCTCGTTGGACCCGTCAGACGCTGCCTTGAAATGGATCTGTGCCTGCCGAAGGGGACCCCGCATACCATCTGGGCACTTCATTGCGCTCGCCATGTCGACTGCATTCAGCCTCGTCTCGGTCACGTCGACTTCCCGCTCGTCCCCGGCTTCATCGATGGCATCGCGGACCGGCACCTTCGGGATCTAAGCGCTTGCGCCATGGGCATCAGCATGCTTGTCGAAGGCATGGCCGAAGACATTCTGGACTCGACGCGAAGTGAGCGAGGCGTCTGGGCGACGAGTACTGCCAGTTGACTAGGCCAAGAAAGGCCCTCGCGCGGCCTCGTCGACGGACAGCAGTCCTGCAAGACGAGCTAGCGGTTCGAGGCCGTGTCAACCGAGTCGAGCACGCTCTGTTCCTGCCTTTGGTAAGGTCGTGCGACGATGAAAGCTGTTGCTTCTTGCCCTCCCGAGGTTTGGCGAGCCTCCACTCCGAAGCAGGAAGCTGAGGGCGGTCAAGGATCAGGCGACACGTGGAACGGCGACAAGCAGCGAAGGCGGTCGCGTATTCAACGATGTTGTGGGTGGCACGCGTGGTATAGCAAATGGCTGGTCGTTGGCAACAGCACCTGCACTTCGCTCCATACCAAAAAAACATTACAATAGCATTGCAAACTACATAGGATATCTCGCGAACTGTACATCCGCCCAAACATTAAGCAAATCATTTCCAGAAGCTCAACCCCACATCACTCCCCGAACGCGCACCACCAAGACGACCCGCACACCAGAACCATCACGCCTCCTCCTCCTCACCCTGCTCCTCTTCGCCCTGCTCCTCCTCCTCGCCACCCTCCTCTTCAGCACCATCGTCCTCAGCAGCTCCCTCCTCGACTTCCTCCTCTTGCTCTTCCTCACCCTCCTCCTCGGCCTCATCCTCATGCTCAACCCCATTGGCCAGCCCCGCCTCATGCCCCTCCTCCCCCTTCTTCATCTCGATCTTCTCCTCCGCCTCCTCCACAATGGGCTTCACGCTCTCGTCGCGCGGATCCGGCACGTTCTGCGGCTCGAAGTGCCACTTCTGCACGCACAGGATCAGATCCACAGCCAGCTGGCCATTGCGCCGCAGCGCGCGCTCCCAGTGCTCCGGCATGCCGTCGCCGAGGACGAGCATGCGCGCGACGCACTGCACGAGCAG
>JAWDJV010000527.1:0-14111 GCA_033119285.1 Teratosphaeriaceae sp. CCFEE 6253
AGCGCCGTGAGACGGCGGAGGCTGAGAAAGTTGTCTGAGGTGGCTACTGCTGCAATGCGTGAGCTGGGCCTGGACATGTTGCTGCTGTGGACTGGTAGACAGTCGGCATCACAGTATTCAGCCTGCGTTCACGGGTCAGCTACGCTGGCTAGCCGTCGTGTCGGCTCGGCATGCAGCAGTAGTGCCAGGAGACAAAGCCTTGGCGGCTGCCTCCATCACCCTCCACATCTCCTTCGCCAAAACATCATTAATAGCCGCCGACTCGACCAATGCCGGACGCATGGGACAGCCGACACAGGCGTTTGTGTGAACATTGCATGCTTGACCCATGTATCCCCGTCTTGGAGAACGCGGGGTTGGTACCCTGTGAGAGCACCAACAGAGCACTATTGCAGGCGATCCTCCTGGAGCTGTGGGTTGCGCGGCTCCGCGGTTCCACCTTTCTGCGTGTACATGCGTACCTTCAGGTCGGCAATAAGATGGGCAACGCGAGACTGTGTAAGAGGGAGAGGGGAAACTGGCAGAGGTGTACCTTATGCCTCCCTCGGTGGAGCACGATGGTCGTATATACTCACTTGAGGACCAGCAGCTCTTTGTGTAACTCTGAACCCATATTCCCCAGCTACCGCCAGAATCCAGCCAGCGGTAAAGCATCATGCCTTTGTATAACAAGCTTCCAGAGGACTTGCAGGAGGTGGACGTGATCATCGCCGGAGGTCAGTCGGACTCTCAGCCCCTCAAGCCCGTACGTGGTCTTCCGAACTGACGAGCAAGCGAAGGTGGACTCGCAGGCTGTGTGATAGCCGGACGCCTGGCCGAAGCGGACCCCAACCTCCAGATCCTGGTCATCGAGCAAGGACCCAACAACTACAATGCCCCGGAGGTCATCCACCCGGCGTTGTACCCGCGAAACCTCTTCACCAACAGCAAGTACACCCTCTTCTGGCAAGGCAACGAGGCCCCTCAGCTGGCAGGCCGGAAGCCCATTGTTCCCTCCGGAGGGACACTGGGAGGCGGCTCGGCGATCAACTGGATGGTATATACCCGCGCCCAACGGTCCGACTTCGACTCTTTCAACGCCCCGGGCTGGAGCGCGGACGAGATCTATCCCCTGTTGAAGAAGGTCCGTCCACTGCCCTCGTGAACGGTATTCCGCGACAAACGCTGACACATCATCCCATAGTTCGAGACCTACCACGGCCAAGGTGAGAAGCAGCACCACGGCTACACCGGGCCCGTCAACATCTCCGGCGGCACTCATAGGTGTAAGCACGCGGAGGACGACTTCATCCAGGCCGCCGACCAGCTTGGCTACCACGAGCTCAAGGACATCCAGAACCTCAAGGACAACAACGCCACGGAGCGCTGGCTCAAGTACGTCGGTCCCAATGGCCGCCGCCAGGACGCCGCGCATCGCTTCCTGCACCCCAAGCTGCAGAGCGGCGAGTACCCCAATCTGCACGTCATCGTCCAGAAGCAGGTCATCCGCGTGCTGCTGGATGGGGATAAGAAGGCCGTCGGCGTCGAGTACCAGAGCAACCCGCGCTTCCTGCCGAACCCGGAGTTCATGACCGCCAAGCAGGTCCCGCGTTCAGTCAAGGCACGCAAGATGGTGGTCTGCTCAGCGGGTGCGAACGGGACTCCGCTGATTTTGGAGAGGTCTGGAATCGGGAGCCCGGAAGTGTTGAAGAAGGCCGGTGTGGAGGTCATCGAGGATCTGCCGGGTGTGGGCCATGACTACCAGGATCACCATCTGACGTTGTATGCTTACCGGACGAACCTGTCGCAGAAAGATACCATCAACGGCTTCTCCGACGGCCGGCTCGACGTCGCTGAGGCGATCAGGAACCAGGATGAGCTGCTCGGGACCAATGCCATGGATGCCTGTAAGTCCTCCAGCGCGCGTTGAGTCTGCCCTTCCCCCTTTACATGTCGCTGACCCATCTCTCTTCCAGCCGGTAAGTTCCGCCCAACAGAAGCCGAAGTTGAAGCCCTCGGCCCCGAGTTCAAGAAAGCCTGGGACCGCGACTTCAAGAACGCCACCGACCGCCCCCTCATGATCATCGCCCTCTACCTCTGCTACTACGGCGACCACTCCGCCCTGCCCGACGACGCGCAGTACGTCTCCATGGCGAATTGGACCGCGTACCCCTACTCCCGCGGACACATCCACATCACCGGCCCCGACGTCGGCGACGCCCCGGACTTCGATGTCGGCTACCTGAACGACGAGCACGACATCGATCTGAAGAAGCACATCTGGGCGTACAAGCTGCAGCGGGATATGTGGCGGCGCATGAACATCTTCCGCGGAGAGCTGGCGTCCACGCACCCGGTGTTTCCCGAGGGGAGTAAGGCGGCGATCATTGAGAAGGCGGATGGGCCGGTGTTTGATGCGGACCAGAGAATCGAGTACACGGAGGCGGATGACAAGGCCATTGAGCAGAAGGTGCGCGAGATTGTGAGCACGACGTGGCACTCGCTGGGCACGTGCAAGATCGCGCCGAGGGAGAAGAATGGTGTGGTGACGCCGGAGCTGAGCGTGCACGGCATCAAGAACCTGAAGCTGGCGGATCTGGGTGTTGTGCCGGAGAATGTGGGCGCCAATACGGGGAATACGGCGTTTGTCGTCGGTGAGAAGGCAGCGGATATCTTCATCAAGGAGCTGGGGCTGCCGTTGGCCAAGAAGCGCGACTCGGGGATCGAGCAGATGGGAGACCAGATGGAGCAGACCAGTGTGTCGTAGTCGCAGTCGTAGTAGGCAGCACGAAACTTCGTCCCCGTTCACACAACCTTGGCAACCTTCCTCGCCTCCCTCCTCCCACTCCCGCCCACCTCCTCAAATTCCCGCCAGCTGACCGGCACCATCTGCCGTCCCATCTCACTGACAGCCATCACGACGCCCAGCTCGTTCCTTGCCGTGCTGGCATAGTAGGCCCGCTCGTCCCCCAGACTGATGATGACCGCGCGCACGATGTCGCCCACGCGGAAACTGCCCGCGACGGTGACCTTGTCGATCTCCGTCGCCCGGATGTCCTGCTGCCGGATCAGGGCGGGGAGTTCCTCGTTCAACACGTGCTGGCCTTGCGGGCCGAGGGCGAGGATAGCGAGGGCGGCTTGGCGGGGTTGCGCGCGGGTGATGCGGCCGAGGACTGTGGTGCCGACGTTGGGGAGGAGGGTGGGGTGGGCGATGGAGTATATGGGTGCGGCCGTGGGTTTAGCTTGAGGTTTGGACTGGGTGGTGCTCAGTGGACCGGCGAGGCTCGCGACGATGTGGCCGTCGTGGATATGTGTGCCGGCGCCGACTGTAGAGGCTGATACCGGGCCCAGTATCTGGCCTGGGATGGCGAGACCTGGCGGAGACATGGTTGTTCGAACTGGGTTGATAATTCTTCGGCTGAAGATCGAGATGTCGAAGTCGCTCTGTGATGGCCTGAGGCGCGAACATCTCGACGACAGCGTTGTCGTCAACGAGAGCAGGGTCACACGATAGCATGATGATATTTACAAGGGCTACGGTGTGTGGGAGGCGCTTCCCTACCGCCCTCATGCCTCAACTCAGTATGCTCCGGACGCCTGCGAACCCACCCATGCACCCCATATCGCACAGGGCTTAGATCCATGCTCGCCCTCTTCCCTTGCCATCACGATGCCATGCTTTCTGCCTTCCTGCAATGAAGTCCGCAAGTCCGTGATCCAGATCTCCGAGGTCGACGCGAGCTGGAGGCAAGTCCTGATCCTAGTGGCGGACCCGCTCCATCGCCCCCAGCCACTGTTTGGCCAAGCCCTCGATCGTCACAGATCCTTAGCATGCGCAGCCCTGGCTCTGCTCGCCGATGTTGATGGGTATCGTCTCCGGGAAGTCTGGGTTGAAGTCTTGGCTCTCCTCCTGCGCCAGTGCATTCCGTGCAATCACTATGTCACTCCCGTCAGCATATCCGTCACCCACATCAGAATTGTCGCACCTCCAGCCACACATACCCTCGAATGCCTGCTCAACGTTCACCGCCTCCTTCGCGCTTGTCTCGAAATACGGAATGCCTCCCTTCCCCGAACAAAATGCCATCGCCCGCTTCGAACTCACCACCCGCCTGTCCTCCCCGACATCCACCTTATTCCCCAGCACCACAAACGGGAAGCTCTCGGGATCCATCGGGCTGGCCTGGATCAAGAACTCATCCCGCCAACTGTCCAGCGTGTCGAAGCTCTTGGCATTGTTCACGTCGTACACCAGCACACAACAATCCGCGCCACGGTAGAATGCGACTCCCAAGGACTGGAAGCGCTCTTGGCCAGCGGTGTCCCAGAGCTGCATGGTGACGAGGCGGTCGTCCACGAGGACCTCCTTGGTGAGGAAGTCGGCGCCGATGGTCGCCTTCTAGGAGGCGGAGAACTTCTTGTTGACGTACTGGTTCATGAGCGAGGTCTTGCCCACGCCCGAATCGCCGAGGATGATGACCTTGAGGAGGATCTTCTTGCGGGAGGACATGGTTGCGGTGCGTGAGCGGAGGTGGACGCGGTTTGGGAGCGCAGGGGCGCGGGAGTTGGCCGCCGGGATAGTCAATTAGTCGTGCGTGTGTTGCTGGGTGGTCCGGGGTTGGGCCTGACGGAGTCGTGTGCTGGATATTCGGTGAAGGGTCCGAGTCGCGTGGCTAGTGTGAGTGTTTAGGTCTCGATGTCATAGCACTCACGACAAGCTGCGGGCTCGAAGCTTGGATTTGCGGGCGCTCCCGTTGGTGGCGTATATCTTATCCAGGCACGAACACGGTAAGATAAGATACATGTGGTGAGTGACTGGAAAGCAGACTATCCATCCTACAACACTGACCTTCGAATGAAATGGATATTGATTACACCCCTACAACTGGACTCTACCATGGTGAAGCTGCCCAGGAGCAAGCCCGATTCCACCCTGCTACCGGGACACGTCCACCTGGGCCTGGAAGGCACATTCCTCCCAGATGGCACCCTTGCTAACGACCCAGCTTTGGCCAAAAGCTACGCGCTGGTGCCTGATGGACAGGATTTCTTATCGGTACTGGTAAACAGATTGAGGCCGTTGCCTACCAGGGCCCAGGAGCAGCCACCTTGACTCTTCATGCGATGGACACGGAGCAGGCTGCTTCTGACACAATGCCATATTCCGAGCCGCGCTGAAGGACCGAGACCGCTCGAGGACAAACATGCAGTGTGGCCAATGCATTCGGCGCAGTCGACGGCGCAGTCGACGGTAACTCGGGGCCATACACTGCGCATTTACCATCGAAGACTCCAGCTGGGCGACGGTCAGTGAAATGGTGTCGATCTATCACGGGAGGCCCAAGTCCACTCGATGCAAGCAGTGCGCACTGTACAGGCTCCCGTTCCATCGGACGGTACATATGCTTCCTATGGTTGTGGTCGTCGGGCTCCGCTTCATCTTTCCCAGCTTTGCAGAGCTTCCGCAGTATCTTTGAAGCAGTTGCCAACCAGGTTGCCTGCTTGGATGCTTGGATGCTTGACTGCTTGACTGCTTGACTGCTTGACTGCTTGACTGCTTGACGGCCGATCAGAAGTCTCCACACCAAGACTATCGCAGTGCGGGCTCTTGATTGGCGCGAATGCGACTGGAAAAGGTGCGAAGGCAGTTGCCATCTTCCTTGCACTCTCCAGACGTCGCAGCCATCCGCATGGCCGAGCACGGTAGCGATGATACGATGTTCGAGTCCGCTTCTTCGGATCGGGCATGCGCCGAGTGCATTTGCGTCAGCAGTCGATCTTTGCCAGCCAAAGGATGCGAGAGGTGCAGCCTCGCGTGGATACGGCCTGGGAGCCGTCAAGCACCATTCTCAAGGCCTGCCCCGGAAATTGCTAGGAGCTTCAAAGATGCGCCCGCTGGTTGGAAGAGAGGAAAGGGCCGACATGGTGTATCTTCCCGCTGGACGATGGGCATCGATGCAGACCAGCTCGCTTGACAAGGTCCGCGTCAGCTGAGATGCACTGCCAAGCACACACTCGCGTTGGACGGAGTGCTGTTTGTCAGTCGACTTTGCCAAGGCGTATGTGTCGGCGTGCATCTCGTGGCAAGGACCCTGCGCTGGAGCGCGCCGCGGCGATCTGTGTGGGGTAGATTCTGCCGCTGGATCGTCACTGATGAAGCTGGACCATGCGTGCCGTCTTGGCCTGGACGACTCCGCGTCATCGCCTCGGATCAACACGAAAGCTAAACGCGGCCGTGGACGCGTCAACAACGGAGTCTGGAATTCGAACAGTGCCCAGCGTGTATACCAATGGCCTTCCTGCCAGTCTGGTGAGCATCAGAATTGCTCGAGACAAGCAGCTGCAGGACCAGACGCGAGCTACGACCGCGAGACGCACTAGATACACAGCCACAATGTCTCCAAGCAGATCCCTCTCCGCATGTGAGAGTTCGCGAAGTCTGGATCGGGCTTGGTATCACTCCGAGCCAGCCGCGGAAACTCTGGATCGACCAGTCGGCCTTCTCCCTCTGTACGAAGTGGCAGCGAGGCTTGGGTTCGGCAATGGCTGCCAGGCCTAGTCCCCGCTGGAAGTGTAGGATAGGCACCCACGTAGGTCAAGGATCCAAGGGGTGCACGGCGTGCTCGGCGAGAATAAAGAGGTAAGGCAGCTCCCCATTCTCTGCTGTCTTCACCACTTGCCACCCGAAGCACAACCCCTCCTAGACAGTAGCCTCCACAATCACAAGACTACTCCCAAGATGCAATTCAAGACTCTCCTGCCGGCGGCGCTGGCCGTCGCCACGGTATCCGCGCAGAGCGACAACAGCACGGCGAACCTTACCTCGCTCATCTCGAGCAACTCCAACCTCACTGGCCTCGCCACACTGCTTCAGAGCTACCCCGACGTTGCTAGCAGCCTCGCCAACGCGACCAACATCACGCTCTTCGCACCCAGCAACCAGGCGCTGCAAGCCGTGCAGAGCGTCCTCGGCTCGTCCAACAGCGACACTAGCGGGCTCGTCGCCGCGCTACTCAGCTACCACGTCCTGCAAGGCACGTTCTACGCGGAGAACATCAGCTCGACGCCGCAGTTCCCGCACACCACCCTGAACAACACGCTATACAGCAACGTCACCGGCGGCCAGGTGGTGGAGTGCCGGCTCGAGGGCAGCACGGCGGAGATCATCAGCGGCCTGAAGCAGACCGCGAACGTCACCCAGGCGAACTTGAACTTCACGGGCGGTGTTGTGCACATCATCGGTATGTCGAGGGCCGTGGTGGCTGTTCGCGAGACCCAAGCTGACTCTGCTTCCCGCTTTCAGACAGCCTTCTCCAGATCCCGGGCAATTTCTCCTCGGTGGCACAGAACGCTAACTTGACTGCCCTGCTTGGCGCCGTCAACGCCACGAACCTGACCTCGACCCTCGACGGCCTCTCGGACGTCACTATCTTCGCGCCGTCCAACGATGCCTTCCAGGCTATCGCCTCGGCGACGCAGAACCTGACCGCTGAGCAGGCTGCCACCATCCTGCAATACCACGTCATCAACGGCACCATCGCGTACAGCAGCAGCCTGACGAACGCTACCATTCCCACTCTCGGTGGAAGCAACATCACCGTCACGATCGTGAACGGGACGGTGTTCATCAACTCCGCACGGGTGGTGAACCCGGACATCTTGATCGCGGGCGGTGTTGTTCACGTACGCTTTCTGCCCTGACGAGCTCAATTTGTGAACCTCTACTGACAGATATCCCACAGATCATCGACTCCGTCCTCAACCCGGGCAACAACGCCACCGGCAACGCCACCGAGACCGCGGCCGCCACCGCCTTCTCCGGCGCCAGCTCGGGCACCGCCGTGCCCTACACCAGTGGTGTCCCTACCCCGACGACCACGATTGTCGACCTCGTGACGAGCACCACCCAGGTGGCCGTCGCCTACAGCAGTGTTGTGTCGGCTGGAGGTTCCGCGGCCGCGACCGGTGGTGTGGCGGGTTCCAGCAGCTCCAGCGCGGGTGCGGGCATGCCGACGGGTGCCGTGGGTGCCGCGGCGCTGTTTGGTGGTGCTGCGTGGTTGGCCAACATCTAAGGCGATAGACACGAATGGTTGAAGACAAAGGAGATGGGAAGGGTGGATGTGGTGGATGTGGTAATGATACGCAGAACAGTGGACGACAGGGTCTGTTCTGCACGAGTTCTCACGCCCTTCTCCTTCCAGTCTCATCCTTCATACAACACACGCCTACACGAATTGCTACATGTAATCGTCGCGCTTTCAGCTGCTCTAGGCGTTGCACAACACACCTTTTCTACGCCTTACTCATGGCGCGCAGCCTAGATTTCAAGAAGAGACATTTTGCGGCGATGGAGTGAAGCTATCTAATCCCAGCACTCCGCGGTCGATTGAACTGGACACAGCGTTCAGGCCCTCCACGTCCTAACCCACGACTTACGAGCAAATGCACGACCGGCGGCGTACGTGCCAACGTCTCCAAGATGGGATGTCCAGCGCGTGCCGGTGCATCGCTCTCCACGGCAGTGCTAGCTGATCATCCAGGACGATGCCCTCTTCTCCGCCTCCACTCCACCAGCCGGAGCCTCCACATCACTTCTCCCAGGCGGCAGAGACTTGGACCTCCACGACCACCTCATCGCAGAGCAGAACCTCCCTCATCATGCGCTCCTGATGCAGTGCCAGCCAGTCGCGCCCAGCATCGTCTCCACGTGGGCAGGGGCGACGAGCAGCGCACATGGCCTAGTAACTCTGTCCCTTGACAGCCAGGATCTTCCGCCTTGCCTCACTACGCGGCTCCTGGCCCTTCTCGGCAAGTCGCGACCTCCGATCAGGGTCGTCCAGCCTTCGCTCCACTGGGTCCCGCTCTCCGCGAGCTATATTGATTAAGCGACTGCACTCGGCAGCAATGGCGATGAGACATGCCGTGTTGCGATGCGTTCGTATGTACGGCCGGTGCCAGCAGTGCTTCTTTCGCTGGGCCAAGTTGAGACGTTCGCTATAGGCGAAGGCTCCTCGATACGCGCTGAGACGGCAAGGCAACGTCCACTTTCATCTGCACTCCAGGACCATTCCGTGACTCAAGCACCAACATCCGTCGAGTCATCGGTCATGCTTGCCTTATCAAGTCAGGCCACATACACCCGACGGATCAACAGGTCACTGCAACACGCATCCTGCTCTGATGCCGCAGGTCCTCGGAAGAGAGGTCTTCTGCCTGACACTCCCCTTCTGTCTTGCACGCCTCTCATCCACCTCCGAGATGTGAAATCCGTGAGCTATCATCAGGTCCAGGATCTGAGTCCCGCCCCCGTCCTTCACAACCCAGTCGGGATATCTCCACAACTAGACGGACCAGTCAATGCGCTGCTCATACTACGCCTGTGCACATCACCCACCGGCCTATGGATGAAATGCGCCACGTTTGGGTCCGCACCCCTGGAGAGTAGGAATGCGACCATGTCCTTATCACCACAGAAAGCAGAGGAACCAAGTGGATTCCCGTTGTGACCCAGGTCCCACGTCATCAGATGTGGCCACCGGGCGAGGAAGACAGCGTAGACGTCGGGGCCGCCAGTGATCGCGGCCAAGTGACTCTGGAGATGGGGCGTGAAGGCCGGGAAGCGCTCGTTAATGAGCCAGTGCACGATCTTGGGGTGGCCCCCTTTAGCGGCAGCACAGAACAGGCGGACGTCGTCGAGAGAGGTGAGGTCGCGGTCCATCAGGCGGGCGAGTTTGCCGGTCCCGGCATCGGTGTATGCATCGTCCGCCATTGCCGTAGTGACGAGAGGATCGCAAGTCATGCTTGGCGGGCAGTGGAGAGTGGGTGGCAACTGAGGCTCTGAGGTGTGAGTATGGAGTGAAGATGGGACTGATGAAGCAGGCGCCGTCCGCAGAAACAATCGGTAGTCAATCGTGCGACCTTCAGCGTGGCGATGCCTCTACCAGCGTTGTGTCTGACGGCGGAGTGAGAGGCGGCACCACTTCTGCCTGGTACAGCTTGAGCAGCGGCATCGAGCAGTACTGTACCAAAGTACCGGTCTTCCCGCTTGACACTGCCACCATAGCGTCGCCCGGCTCTCGACAAATTGCCAGGCGATCCGGTGTTCCTGCCATGGCTGGGTGCAAGGAGTGAGGCCTGAGGTGTGAGAGATGGATGAGGTGTCCCGTCGGCGTTCGGGTGGAGATGCCCCGCCCACCGTCCGAGCGTCTCCAATCGCGAATGACACGCGCTGGCTCGCGTCTCCCGTAAAACCATCCAGTACTCCCCAGGCTTCATCATTGCAAGAAACAACATCACCCACCATGCCAGGCGTGCTCGCCCAGAAGCCAGTCGTCAAGACGCCCGCTAAGAGAGCGTTGGCCGAAACGACAGCATCTCGCCGCAACCAGCAGCTGTCGCCCTCGAAGAAGCGGAAGCTCGAGGATGGCTCGAAGCCGCAGTTCAAGACGCTGGCGAGGCCACACGTCAATGGCAATGGTCCAGGCTCCAGCCAGCCGAAGAGCCAGTTCGAGGAGCAAGTGCTGGAGAAGCTCACCCAGGACATCGACGCCCTGAAGCAGAAGAACTCGGAGCGGGACCAGCACTGGGCACGACCGCCGCTTGACGACTTCAATGAGAAGACGGATACGCTATGCTTTCAGCAGATTGAGGCCGAGGAGGGCACGCTGCATGGCGGGCGAGCGACGGTCAAGCTCTTCGGCGTCACGGAGACGGGACATTCAGTGATGCTGCATGTCACCGACTTCCTCCACTACCTCTACGTGGCGGCACCTGTGTCCTTCACCAAGAATGACTGCGACCCATTCAAAGCGTTCCTGGAGACCAATATGTCCCAGCACCAGCCCGCCATCCACTCCGTCCAGATGGTGCTGCGCGAGAACCTCTTCGGCTTCCAGGGCAACCAGAAAAGCCCATATCTCAAGATCAGCGTCACGGACCCCAAATTCATCAGCCGCCTGCGCACGGCCATTGAGCAGGGCAACGCCAATTACAAGGGCCTCTGGAAGGCCGCGGAGGGAGGCATCTTGACCTTCGACAGCATCCAGTACGTCCTCCGCTTCATGATCGACACCAAAGTCGCCGGCATGTCCTGGGTGCAAGCCAATGCTGGCAAGTACCACATGATCCCGCATCGAGACCGGCAGTCCAATTGCCAAATAGAGGCGCACTGCCACTACAAGGACCTCATCGCCCACCCCGTCGATGGAGACTGGGCGAAGATGGCGCCTCTGCGGGTGCTGAGCTTTGACATTGAATGTGCTGGTCGCAAGGGCATCTTTCCCGAAGCCAACATCGACCCCGTCATCCAGATAGCTAATGTAGTGACCCGGTACGGCGAGGCGAAGCCATTCGTCCGGAACGTGTTCTGTATGGACACCTGTAGTCTCATCGTCAACACGCAGATCTTCGAGTTCGGCGCGGAGGAGAAGATGCTGATGGCATGGCGAGACTTTGTCGAAGAAGTCGACCCGGATGTCATCATCGGATACAATATTGCCAACTTCGACTTCCCGTATCTGCTGGACCGCGCTGCGCACCTGAAAGTCGGGAGGTTCCCATACTGGACGCGGCTGAAGAATGTCCGGTCCCAGGCCAAGGACACCAACTTCTCCAGCAAGCAGATGGGCAACCGGGATGCGAAGGCGACCAACACCAACGGACGCTTACAACTGGATCTCCTGCAGCTCGTGCAGCGAGACTACCAGCTTCGCTCGTACACCTTGAATTCTGTATGCGCGCACTTCCTGAACGAGCAGAAGGAGGATGTACACCACACCATCATCACCGAGCTATACAACGGCACCGCCGAGTCTCGACGCCGTCTCGCAGTGTACTGTCTCAAGGATGCCTACCTTCCGATGCGCCTGATGGACGAACTGATGTGTCTGGTGAACTACACGGAGATGGCGCGTGTGACGGGTGTCCCCTTCATGTTCCTGCTATCCAAAGGCCAGCAGATCAAGTTCGTCTCCCAGCTCTTCCGCAAGGCGCTCGAGCAGCAGCTCGTGGTCCCCAACTTGAAGGGCGAGAGCAGCGACGAGCAATACGAAGGCGCCACGGTCATTGAGCCGACGCGCGGCTACTACGATGTCCCCGTCGCCACGCTGGATTTCGCGAGTCTGTACCCGTCCATCATGCAGGCGCACAATCTCTGCTACACGACGCTGCTGAACAAGACGGCCATTGACAAGCTGGGCCTGGTGAAGGGCGAGGACTACATCCAGACTCCGAATGGTGACCTCTTCTGCACGGCCAAAGTCCGCAAGGGCCTGCTGTCACAGATTCTGGAGGAGCTGCTCGGGGCGCGCAAGCGCGCGAAGAGGGAGCTTGCGGTCGAGACGGACCCGTTCAAGAAAGCCGTGCTCAACGGTCGTCAATTAGCACTGAAGGTCAGCGCCAACTCCGTCTACGGCCTGACGGGAGCCACGGTAGGCAAGCTGCCCTGTCTCGCCATCGCCTCGAGTACAACCTCCTACGGGCGGCAGATGATCGAGAAGACGAAGGAGGAGGTCGAGGCCCGCTACACCATCGCCAACGGCTACAGCCACGACGCCCAGGTCATTTACGGCGACACCGACTCCGTGATGGTCAAGTTCGGGCCCAATGACCTGGCCAAGGCGATGGAGTTGGGCCAGGATGCCGCGGAGTTCGTCAGTCAGAAATTCATCAAGCCGATCAAGCTGGAGTTTGAGAAGGTGTACTACCCGTACTTGCTGATCAACAAGAAGCGGTACGCGGGGCTGTATTGGACGAAGACGGAGAAGTACGATAAGATGGACACCAAGGGGATTGAGACTGTGCGGAGAGACAATTGCCGGTTGGTGCAGACTGTCATCGAAACCAGTCTGCGCATGCTCCTGATCGAACGGGACGTGCAAGGGGCGCAAGAGTGAGTTCAGCGAATCCGCCCAGGACACGATCATTGCTGACCACAGATAAATACAGCTACGTGAAGGAGACCATCTCCGAGCTCCTGCAGAACAAAATCGACATGTCCAACCTCGTCATCACGAAAGCCCTCACCAAGTCCGACTACGCCAACAAGCAAGCGCACACCGAGCTGGCGGAGCGCATGCGGAAACGTGACGCCGGCTCCGCGCCCGCGCTGGGCGACCGCGTCGCGTACGTCATGGTCAAGGGCTCCTCCGGCTCGCGCGGCTACGAGAACAGCGAGGACCCCATCTTCGTGCTGGAGAACAACCTGCCGATCGACACGAAGTACTACCTCGACAACCAGCTCAGCAAGCCGCTGGAGCGCATCTTCGAGCCCATCCTGGGGGAGAAGAAGGCCGCGAGTCTGCTGGCGGGGGACCACACGCGGAGTATTGCTGTCGCGGCGCCGACGATGGGGGGGCTGATGAAGTTCGCGAAGAAGACCGAGACGTGCATGGGGTGCAAGAAGCCGCTCACGTCGGCGGAGGAGCGGGGCGGCGCGGTGGGGGAGGAGTGCCGCCCCCGGTTCGGCGAGCTGTACCAGAAGAGTCTGGGAAAAGTCAGCGAGCTGGAGGTCCGGTTCGCGCGGCTGTGGACGCAGTGTCAGCGTTGTCAGGGAAGCATGCACAACGAGGTGATTTGCTCGTCGAGGGATTGTCCGATCTTCTACATGCGCATGAAGGCGAAGAAGGACGTGGAGGATGCGGGGAAGGAGATGGTGCGGTTTGATCGGGATGCCACACTTTGGTGAGGGGGATGCGTTGTGCTGGGAGGACTTGATGGTGGGTGGCGATCTGCTCGATCTGGGTGGGCGGTTTACATGCGGTGACTGGTAGTTTCGACTGCCAGCTGGTACAGTGATCAACCTACTGACTGCTAGCCTTGCCATGCTTCATGAGTGGAGCTGTGGCGTTGCAGAATAGGTCGTCGTTGTTGGGCAGCAGGCAGTGCGTCGGGGCTTAGCAAGATAACACGGTTTCAGCACGCTACACCGCCTACCTTGACGACTCATGCGTCCATCGTGTGGACGATGACGTTGAATTTCGACCTTGTGGTTGTGATGATCCTGGAATTACCGGAGTCTCCGCGTTCGCCCATGGCCCGCGGGCGACCAGCGCTGCTCATGGTCGACAAGCCCGCTGCCACGGCAGCGTGCCAGCTTTCTTGGGACACTGGTGCCGTGACGATGATGCCAACTC
>JAWDJV010000528.1:0-14099 GCA_033119285.1 Teratosphaeriaceae sp. CCFEE 6253
CTGGTATACGCCACCACCGGCATCGTACTGCGCATGTTGGAGAACGCAGATGGCTTGAGTGACATCACGCATCTTGTAATAGATGAGGTCCACGAGCGGAGCATCGACACTGACTTTCTGCTCATCATGCTGCAATCGCTGAGGCAGCGAAGGCCAGATCTGAGAGTCATACTCATGAGCGCGACGGTGAATGCTCAAAAGTTTTCCGACTACCTCGATGGTGCGCCCATCATTGACGTTCCAGGCCGAACATTTCCCGTGCAAGCAAAGTTCCTCGAGGACGCCATCGAGCTCACCGGTCACACGAACGAAGATGCCTCACTTGGAAGCGTCGACGAGGATGACGCGGCAGAGCACGAGGCGTCCGACAAGACACGCAGCAGCGGGCCCTTGGCTGGGTACAGTCAGCGAACGATCAAGACACTGGCCAGCTACGATGAGTATCGAATCGACTTCAGCCTCATTGTCAAGCTGCTGAAGAAGGTCGCTTACGACCCTGCCTATAGTCGCTTCTCTCAAGCCATCCTCGTTTTCCTGCCGGGCATAGCCGAGATCCGCCAGCTCAATGATATGCTTGGAGGTCACCCTGCATTCAGTCAGAATTGGAAGGTGTACCCGCTGCACTCGAGCTTCTCGAGTGAAGACCAGCAAGCCGCTTTCGAGGTCCCTCCCCGCGGTATCCGCAAGATCGTGCTCGCCACGAACATTGCCGAGACCGGCATCACCATTCCGGATGTCACGTGCGTGGTCGATTGCGGCAAAGCCAGGGAGATGAGGTATGACGAGAAGAGGCAGATGTCGCGTCTGATCATGTCGTTCATCGCCCGAGCGAACGCCAAGCAGCGACGAGGTCGAGCCGGTCGTGTCCAGGAGGGCATCTGCTTCCACCTCGTCACGAAGCATCGGCACGATGAGCTTATCGCAGAGAATCAGACCCCGGAGATGCTGCGTCTGTCGCTTCAAGATCTGTGCATGAGGGTGAAGATATGCAAGCTTGGAGACATCGAAGGCGCGCTGTCTCACGCTCTTGATCGACCCTCGAGCCGCAACATTCGACGCGCGATTGACGCCTTGGTGGACGTCGAGGCCCTCACCGCTAGCGAGGAATTGACGCCGCTTGGCGTGCAGCTCGCTAAGCTTCCGTTGGACGCTCAGCTAGGCAAGCTCGTGCTGCTCGGGAGCATCTTTGGCTGTTTGGACTTCGCGCTGACCGTAGCCGCGACTCTCACCTCGAAGTCACTATTCCTCAGTCCCATGCATGCGAAGAAGCAAGCTGACACCGTCCGTCTCGGGTTCAAGCGTGGTGATAGCGACCTCGAGACCGTCTACAACGCCTACTGCAGCTGGCGTAAGATCTGCACAACGAATGGCATGCCCGAGTACCAATTCTGCAACAAAAACTTCCTCAGCTCGCAGAACCTGGCCAACCTCGAGGATTTGAAGGCTCAGCTACTGACTTCGTTGGTGGACGCGGGCTTTGTCCGCCTTGAAGCCGACGAGCGCGCCGCGCTTGCCAGGATCCGGCCGGGAACACGACAGCGCAACTTCGTTGAGTTACCTGCTCGATACTGTGTGTCCGATGATGACGATCGGGTCATTGCTTCGGTCGTGGCATGGTCGTTCTACCCGAAGATCATCAAGCAAGACGGCAAAGGCTGGCGCAACATTGCGAACAACCAAACACTCGCCTTGCATCCGTCGTCCGTCAACAAGAGCTCGCTGTCCCCGGACACCAAGCTGCTGTCCTTTTACAGCATCTTGCAGAGCACGTCGAAGTACACTAATGCCCAGGAGACCACTCCGGCACCGGAGATGGCGTTGGTGTTGCTAGCAGGCGACGCGGTGTTCCACATGTATGCTGGGGTCATCGTCATCGATGGCAATAGACTGCGCTACAAAGTCCGGGATTGGAAGACGATGATCGCGCTGAAGACGCTGCGCAGCAGGCTGAAGGACGTGTTGGCGAGAGCGTATAGAGCTCCTGGGAAAGACCTGGTGGGCAAGCATGTACTGTGGTTTGATATCCTGCGGCAGATGTTTGACAGGCAGCGGAGGAGTTGATCGGTTGGTGGGAAGCACGGCGTAGGATCAGACCCTGCTGGAAAACGGCAGTGTACTGAAGACGTCACTGTCAATCCACAGATTCTCACGCCTTCACATGCACCTCATGTACATCTGTGTCCGGTGCATGGAGTGGTTGGCGCCGCGGTCGGCCCTTGGTAGCGGGATCGGCCGAGAGTGCGTGCATTAGCGCGTCGCGTCGCGTACTTCCACTTCTCCTCGCCAGCAGCGCCGCGGTGTCTGACTCACGACATCTTCCCAGCACTACCCGGATCATGTCTTCTTCGCCGGCATCACGTCGCTCCAACAGGCGCTCCGTCAATGGGACGCCGCAACGTCGCAATCGCAACTCGCAAGCTCCGCCCTCGAGTGATCCCATCGTCCCGGACGCCGACGCGAACACTGCGGACAACCAGCTTCAGGCGGAAGTGCAACAGGCGGCGCAGAATGGCTCGGACGGGAACACTCCGAGAGGCAACGCGCGGTCTTCTCAGAACGAGTCACAGTCACAAGCACCACCCGCATCGTCACCCTTGTTCTACCGCTCTTCGCCTAGAGCGTCGCAGTCGCAGAGCCAGAGCCTGAATGTACCAGGTAACAACGGCGTGCAGATCAGCTCGCCGCTGAGGCAGCAGGCGGTAGCCGGTAGTAGCGACGGTGGGCGAACACCGCGGGCGACAGGTGGCATTGGAGGTAAGAGCGATCCAGGCCAAAGCGGATGCAGAGACTGACATTGCGTCTAGACTCGTCCCCAATCCATTACGCAACAAGCTCGGATCCCGCTGGCCCGGCAGGTAATCGCGACCGTACAGATGGCATCAGCTCAGATGGCCTGTTCGTCCGCTCAGGAGTGACGCCTGCAAGAAATAGACGCCACGACATAGACTCCGACTTTCTGGAAGTAGGCGGCGCGCGGCGCCGAATCTTCGTCGATGAGAATGGCATACCTTCCCGGCAGGATGGGTCAGACGCTGCAACATTTTCGAATCTCAACCCTACCACTTCGGACGCGGATGTGCTGGGAGGTCAGTCGAGCAAAGTGATCTGGGGAACCGATATCTCAATCCCCGACTCCTTCTCTTGCATGAAAGACTTCCTGCGTAACTTCCAGAAGAAGTATCGCATGATCGCCGATGGGGACATGCTTGAGGGCGAGACGCTGGACATCGGTGACCCTGGTCTGGACAAAGACAACGTACGCATGATGGAGACCATGCTGAATCTGGGCACGACAGCATTCTACCTGGACTGCCGGAACTTGAAGGCTTACCCTCCTACGCGCAAGCTCTGGCATCAAATCCAGTCGTTTCCGGCTGAGATCATTCCCCTCATGGATGCCGTGATCAAGGATGTCATGGTCGAGCTGGCCGAGAAACGAATGAATCAACAGCGCTCGACACAGTCTCAGGAAGCACACCAGAATCAAGCACGGCAGCGAGAGTCGAGCTCGATGCCACCGATGCCCAGCTCTGACGTGGACAATGCAAATGTAGCCGCTCTTGCTGATGGAAACGACGCACCAGCACAATCTACCGAGGAGATCGAGGACCTCGTGGCAGAAGTCGAGCAGAAGATTTTCCGTGTACGACCGTTCGGCCTTGATCAGACCATCAACCTCCGCGACCTGAACCCGAACGACATGGACAAGCTGGTGTCGATCAAAGGGCTAGTGATCCGCACAACCCCCATCATCCCCGACATGAAAGATGCCTTCTTCCGCTGCTCCGTCTGCCATCACACTCTCAAGGTCGACATCGACCGCGGTAAGATTGCCGAGCCGACACGCTGCCCGCGTGAAATCTGCAGCTCGAGCAACAGCATGCAGATCGTGCACAACCGGTCTGGCTTCGCAGACAAGCAGATTGTCAAGCTGCAGGAGACGCCTGACTCGGTGCCTGACGGACAGACGCCGCATTCGGTCAGCTTGTGCGCCTACGATGAGCTAGTCGACGTCTGCAAGGCTGGCGACAGAGTGGAAATCACGGGTATCTTCAAGTGCAATCAGGTTCGGATCAATCCTCGACAGCGGACGGTCAAGAATGTCTTCAAGACGTACGTCGACTGTCTGCATATACAGAAGGTCGACAAGCAGCGCATGGGCATCGACCCGACGACCATCGAAGAGGAGCTGTCAGATCAGGTTGCGGGCAGCATCGAGACGACACGCAAGGTCAGCGAGGAAGAAGAGGCGAAGATCAAGGCCACCGCCGCTCGCCCAGATGTCTACGAGCTCTTGTCGCGATCTCTCGGCCCCTCAATCTACGAGATGGACGACGTGAAGAAGGGTATCCTGCTCCAGCTCTTCGGCGGCACGAACAAGAGCTTCGAGAAAGGGGGCGCGCCCAAATATCGAGGCGACATCAACGTCCTGCTGTGCGGTGACCCGTCGACGTCCAAGTCGAAGATGCTGGAGTACGTCCACAAGATTGCGCCCCGCGGCGTCTACACCTCCGGCAAAGGCTCTTCGGCCGTAGGTCTCACGGCATACGTTACCCGCGACCCCGAGACCCGCAGTCTGGTGCTCGAATCCGGCGCGCTCGTGCTGAGCGATGGCGGCGTGTGCTGTATCGACGAGTTCGACAAGATGTCGGACTCGACGCGCTCCGTGCTGCACGAGGTGATGGAGCAGCAGACCGTGTCGATCGCCAAGGCGGGCATCATTACCACGCTCAATGCGCGGACAAGCATCTTGGCCTCAGCGAATCCCATCGGCAGCAAGTACAACCCCAACCTGCCAGTCCCGCAGAACATCGACTTGCCGCCAACGCTGCTCAGCAGATTTGATTTGGTCTATCTGATTCTCGACCGCATAGATGAGACGACCGACCGGAAGCTCGCTCGCCACCTGGTGGGCATGTACCTTGAAGACGCGCCAGAGAACGCCAGCCGCGACGAGATCTTGGTCAGCCCTTCTTCCTCCGAATCACAAGCCTGACTATCCAAACTGACACACCCTCCCAGCCCATCGAGTTCCTCACGTCCTACATCTCCTACGCCCGCGCTCACATTCACCCAGCCATTACTCCGGCAGCCGGCGAAGCCCTCGTGCGCGCCTACGTCGCCATGCGCAAGCTGGGCGAAGACATCCGCGCCGCGGAGCGCCGCATCACAGCCACGACGCGACAGCTGGAATCCATGATCCGGCTCGCAGAGGCGCACGCCAAGATGCGGCTCTCGACCGAAGTGACGGAGGACGACGTCGAGGAGGCTGTGCGGTTGATCCAGAGCGCGCTGAAGCAGGCGGCGACGGATGCAAGGACGGGCTTGATTGATATGGGCCTTTTGACTGAGGGGACGAGTGCGGGGGAGCGGAAGCGAAAAGAGGATTTGAAGAAGGGGGTCATGGGGGTCCTGGATGAGATTTTGAGGGGTGGGGCGAGCAGTGCGCGGTACGGGGATGTGGTGAGGACGTTGGGGGAGCAGAGTAGTGTGCCGGTCGAGGGGCAGGAGTTTGCGGAGGCGGTGAGGAGTTTGGAGCAAGAGGGGAGGATCCAGGTCGTGGGTGAGGGGCCGCGGAGGAGTATAAGAAGGGTGGCGGGGGCGTCGTGAGCTGAAGACGTGGGTTTGACGGCGCTATGACTGAGAGATGTCGCGATGCATTACTGAGTAGAAGAGCTGACGCAGGCGTCTTCGCAGTAGCACTTATTTGGGCAGACCATCAGCTTGAGGTCTCAGCTTCTCATGCTTACGCTCGTGCATATTCTCAAATGTGACCGCTCCCCATACACCGTGAACGCCCCGCCTCGTCTCAGCCGAGGCTGCATGGACATGTCGTCGTTGATTCGCGCCGTCCGCCTTCCAGCAGCCACCTGCTCGCCAGCAGCACGCCGCTGTCTCGCCCGCCGTCACCATGCCCCGGTTCCTTGCCAATCTGCGTGCCTCATGAACTGCCGCCTCTCAGCGCAAGCACCAGATGCAGCGTCGCGCCTCCTTCGAGCGCATACTCCGCGGCGGTCTTGTCGTCGTTCCTGCGTAGCAATTTATCAGCACTTGGCCCTTCGTGTCCCTCTCCATGCACCTCAACACTTTGTGCCGTGGGGTGCAGACTGCTCCTCGCTGTCCCTCTTCTTCCCTTTCTCGGATCTGCCCCTTGATCACCGCCAAACAATCGGCTCTTCCTTTCAGAGCACCCTGCTATAGGCGGTAGGGTCTAAGAAGCTTACATCTGCTTGCCCCCGTAGATCAGCCGCTGCTGCACCGGCGGGATGCCTTCCTTCTCCTCCACGCGCTCCTTGATTTTGGAGACCTTGTAGTCGGCCTCGATGTCCAGCTCGATCTCTTTGCCCGTCAGGGTCCGAACTCTATCACGAGGAAGAAGTTGGTCAGCGATAGGTCTATGCGGTCAGATGCGAATGACGGATGAGTCGGAGGCGCACTTGATCTGCATCGTTGTTTTGTGGTCGACACGTTGAAGCAGGGAGATAGGTGTCGGTGGTGCGGTGGTGGAGATTTGGGATGTGTAAGGGGACGAGATGGCGTTTGTTGGCCCAGTTTAGTGGTTAAAGTGTGGTGCACATGTAGTGGGGCGTTGATCAAAGCGGAAGTTGAGGCAGCAGCCCGCCAAGCAAACATGACAGAACGAGAGCATAGGTAGTCACTGGACTGCTCGGCCAAGGAACGGTGATGGAGTGAGCTGTTGTGGCACGCTCAAGCTAGTATCACAGTTGGGTCTAAAGGTACAGTGAATTGGTGCAACGACCACCACACCCATCGGATGATCAAACGCCTTCGCTCCCCATGCTGATACCCATGTGATGACCGTCCTATACCCGGCCCGATGTCTCCTCCAGCTTGGCGGAGACGTTGGAGAACTCGCCCTTGGTAAGCTTCGTCTCCCAGAATCTGCGCAGCAAGTCAGCCGCAGCACTCTCTCCATCAAACGTGGAGGGTTAACTTGCATCGGCGCGGTATCGTTGAACCCATGCTTCACCCAGCCCTCCTCCTTGACATGATACAGGTTGATGAACCCACCTGAGTAAGCATCACGGTGCGTCGCCGCCAGGATACTCCTCCGTCCCAGCTCCAACGCTTCCTCATCACCCATCTCATACTTGTACTCCGCATCCAGCACGCCGTACGCGAACGTCTGCCCGCTGCCGACGCAGAAGAGGTTCCCGCTCAGCCGTGTCCCGTCGCTGTCGATGTAGTAGAGTGCGGGGCCCTCAGTGGGCGTGACGCCGGCGCACATGGTGCCCATGGAGAGGCCCATACCCTTGTAGCTGTACACCAGGTTGGCCAGGATCTTGCTCGCGGCAGCAACGGTGATGCGGCGCTTGTGCCGGAGCTCGTGCAGGCGGCATTGCATGCCTAGGTAGGCAAGCCAGTATTGGCAGTCCTAGGCCACCCAGCACCTCGTCAGCATGAGAGCCCCGCCAATGATCCTAACCATGTTGGGGGAATGGTGTGACTTACAGCCGCTCCACCAGCCATGGTACCCAGCAAATGGCTGTTGATCTCAATCACCTTCTTCACCGTCTGACTCGCGATCCAGTTCCCGGCCGTCGCTCGACTGTCCGTGGCAACGATGATGCCGCCCTGGAAGCGGAAGGCGAGGGTGGTGGTGCCGTGGGCGATCTTGATGGGGCAGTTCGGGTTGGCGTGGTCGTCGGTCATGGCGCGTAGCCAGGAAGCGGTGGAGGCGATGGGCGGGAGGGCGAAGTTGAGGGAGAGGGAGGGCTGGGCATCTTGGAGCGCGAGCTGGCGGTCTTCGGCGGAGTAGCTGTCTTCTTGGTATGCCGGCCGGCTGTAGCGCGCGACGAGGGTGTCCATGGTGGGTGGATCGGAGGGTCGAGAGGGGGTTGATGGAGGTGTTTGGTGGTGTTCGCAGCTGCAACCCGCTGGAGTTCGCGTAGGCGACTTTGATTCCGCGTCACCTTCCAAGCTGCTCATTGGCTACACGGAGCTCGGGCGCTGCCGTTGTAGCGCACCTGCCTGGACATCCCGAAGACATGCGGCTGCACGCACCTTCCCTCCTCGACAGCAACGACGACCATGTGGCGATGCTCGCGACACTCGGCCTGACCCGCTCCTCCATCAGTACCCGGGAGATCGAGCTGCTTCGCCAGGCTCCCATCGAGCAGCGCGACCTCATCCGCCAGGCACCGATCGAGCAACGCGAATCCGTTGCGAAGCGGGTCATCATGGAGCAGCTGTACAGCTACGGCGTGCTCGACCAGGCCCAGGAAGGTGCGCTGCTCCTTCTTCCACCATCCCGCCCAGTCAGCTGACCTTCTCCTCCCAGACGCTCTCCACGCGACCCGGCTGCTCGCGGTAGAAGAACGGCCCTTCGCCCGCGTCCAGCGCTCCCTCCTCTCCAAGGACTCCCTCCTGCGCGCCCCACCCCGACAACTCCCCTCCCCGCCCCCGGAAGGCACCGATGGTAGCCCACAGATAGCAGTCGATCGGACCGCGGACTTCATTCGCTTCCGCACGGACATCCTCCTCGACTTCGCCGCCCTCGACTCCTCCCTCCTCCGCATCCAGCTCCTGCACGCCTCCAACCGCCTCGAGCGCGCCCGCTACGCCGCCGAGAAGGCCAAGATCCTGCAGACGGCGCAGGCAGTGCGGGAGAACACCGTGCAATTGCGGCTGCAGCTGGAGGAGGCGCAACGCGTATTGGAGTTGCGGAAGGGGTATGATGCCGTGGCCGCGAAGATCCTGGATGATCGGGGTCTAAACAGCAGGGAGGAGAGTGGGAGGGAGGTGCTGGGTTTGGGAAGGGAGATTGCGGAGCTGGAGCAGGAGAGCGGGGAGTATCAGGGGCTGTGGGCGGGAAGGCGCGAGCAATTTGAGAGGGTTGTCGCCGAGGGGGAGGCGATGAGGAGGTTGATCAAGCGGGTCCGGGAGGAGGCAGAGACTGGGGAGGAGGGGGAGAGTCAGGGAGTGGACGGGGCCGAGGAGGAGACGG
Source organism: Teratosphaeriaceae sp. CCFEE 6253 (assembly GCA_033119285.1). Lineage (NCBI taxonomy): Eukaryota > Fungi > Ascomycota > Dothideomycetes > Mycosphaerellales > Teratosphaeriaceae > Teratosphaeriaceae sp. CCFEE 6253. The sequence goes on from JAWDJV010000528.1 coordinate 8,969, forward strand.
GGATTGAGAGCAGCAGACTTGGGACCCCGGTGCTGGGTGAAAGGACGCCTATGCGGGTTGACGGCGGGGAAACGCCTTTGCCGGGGAGTGGGGAGGCTGGTGATGGCACGCCCGCGAGACCAGCGAACCGATTTCTCGAGGTCGAGGATGCGACGCGAGCGAGCAGTAGAGCGGCGTCACCGTCGTTGCACCCTTCGGATCCGAGCGCGGATACAGAGATGACCGAGGCGGAGGCGGAAGCATTGGAGACTGTCGACGCACAGGCGCCGGCTGAGACTTCGACGGGCATGGATGCGGGAGTTGAGCGTGTGATGGCGGCGGCAGAGGGCGTTGCGGTCTCTGGGCAGGTCGAGCCGGAAGGCATGGATGAGACGTGACGGTAGCTATGAGGATGATCACCATTTATCACAGAGACTCTGCCATCTATTTTCCAGGCGGTGTCACGAGCTCACGCCGCCGACCATCTGCCTACACAGCACATTGAAGGGTCTCCAGAAGCATTGCGGCAACGACACGAGACACCTCTACGGTCTGGTGTCAGTAGCGAGAGACGCTCTGCCAGCAATATGGATTTGTCAGCATGACCGAGGTGTCTCGAGGTGTTGTCAGGAGCAGAACACGAGGATGAAGTATATACGCCCTGCCACTGCCTGTTTCGTCCAAGACCGATCACAGCACGTGCGCTCTACGACAGGTATACATCAAGCCCATCGGACCATCATCGTTGGCCGCAAGTAGCGAGCGACTTGAACCCAAATGTGTCCTCCATCAGCAGAAGCGAGAGCATGGGAGCAGTCGGGACATCCATCACACAACAGCGGCACCGTCCCAGATTGCGTGCCAATAGACGAGCTCTCCAGATCAGCCTATGCATACGCCTCAGCGAGCCTGCACCCGCTCATCCTCGCTCACAGCCTCCGCGTGTGGCTCTTTGCCAGAGCGCTCGCCACGAGGGAGCAATCGGACTGGTCTCAGCCAAAGCGCCTGGCTTTGCTATTCGCCGCATGCATATACCACGACATCGGCAGCTGTGCCGCGCACGACGGCATGCAGCGTTTCGAAGTCGAAGGCGGGGATGCTGCTGCCCAGGCCCTGCGCGCTCACGGGACCTCGACCGCCGACGCTCACGAGGTTTGGGTCGCCATCGCGCTGCACACGTCCCCCGGCATCGCCGAGCGCATCAGCTCGCTGGCTCGTCTCATCCGGCTGGCGGTGACCATTGACTTCAAGAGGCCGGTGGCGATGCGCCTCACGACCGATGAGGAAGTCGAGGAATTCGAGGCGATGTACCCACGGGGCGAGATCGAGAAGGTGCTGGGCGATGCTGTGGTTGATCAAGTCCTGGGCAAAGACGATGCTGAGGAGGGGAGTGCCAAAGCGCCGGCTGCGAGCTGGGCGGGGGTGATGGTGAGGAGTAAGCGTGAGAACCCGCAATGGGAGGGAGTGAACAAAGCGTTCTGACATGATTCGATGGTGAATGCGCGACTTAGTGAAGGCTTCCTAGCGAGAGGTATCAGGGACCGTCAGCCAGTGCTGACACAGCATGAGCTGAAGCGTACAAAGACCTTCGCAAGCCATTTGCCACGCGTTCCGAGAGCCAGCACTGCCGCCGCTCGCCAGGAACTCTCGTAAGCCAGTACCACGCTGTATTACTATGCGCCTCTTCGCAAGATTGAGAGCACGACTCTCCATTTCCTCCAAGACCATACGCAATCCGGCGGTGTGGCCTCGGCGAGATGTTCCTGGCAATGACTTGAGGGACGAGGCTATGGTGAACACGGACGCGACGCGAGCTCAACGATCCAGAGCGTACGTCCATCGGAGCGACTCACGTACCGGGCGCAGAGGCTCGCGACCAAGCCTTCTGACTCTGCCACCGGAGCTCCGCAACACCATCTGGGACCTGTGCGTGACCAACAAGATCCTGAACTAAGCTACCGGCGGACTCGAGCCGGCGTCCATCCTGGCGGTGGGCCGTCGACTCACCGAGGTACAGCACGCACTACGCCAGCCGGCTCTCACACGCGTCTGCCGCCAGTTGCGCGCGGAATCGCTGCCGATGTACTACGCGGTCAACACCGTTACTTGGGATCGCTTCGCTCAGTCCTTTGGCGTGGACCCGTACGCGCGGAAAGCCGGGTTTGATGGTGGGCAAAGCGCGGTGGTGCGGTGGGCGAAGGCCATCGGGCAGACCAACCGCGGACATCTGAAAGAAATGGTTCTACGGTATGGCATGCTGGACCAGGCGGCAATGCGGGATGCGGAGTTGGCGTTACAGGAGCTGGTGAGCGGAGACGGCGTGGTGAGGTCGGAGGAGGTGGTGACGGTCGAGGAGTTTTGGTGGAACATCAGGGTGGGATGCTGAGGTGCCCATTTCTGCTTCGAAGGGTATTTGCCATGACCGTAAGGTTGGCTCGTAGGCCGCGACTTGCCCGGGATAGAGGTGTGACGTGACTTGCGGCTAGAATGCTTTGGTGCCTTGGGATCCGCAGATATCGTGGAGATACTGACGTCGTGGTAATTGTGGTGATCAGGAGCCGTATTGAACTGTACCTGTTCTTACTGGCAGGAAGCGAACTTTACTGGGAGCCAGCCGGGCTTGTCCAAGTTGGTCTACCGCTCCAACACCCGTCCCGGTCCCAGACTAGAGTTGAGATCCACACCCCGGCGCCGTCGCCATATGAGAGGGCACGGCCTCAGTCACAGTTGCCACCCTTCCCAGTGATCCATCGGTCTTGCCATTTGTTGCAATCGAAGGAAGGCTTCCCAAGCTTCACATTGACAGCGTTGTGCGCCGCACATGCCCATCGCCCAAACTCGTCCCTGTTGCTGACTCTCGGCTCGTTACCATCTTTCATCCATGCTCTGAAGTCATCCGCACACACCCAGCACGGGTAGATCTTGCCGAACAGGCTGATGAATTGCTTGGTGTCGCTTTGTTGACTTGGTGAAGGCCTCTCTGGATAGCTGGCGGTGATGGCGTGAAGCAGCGTCCAACCGGAGCGTCCGAGCTCTTCGACATCGGGCGGACATCCGGATAGCGGCTGTGATGAAGCAGGAGCGGTCGGTGGAGTCGACGTCGTGGTTGCAGTGCTGGGCTTCGACCCTTTGGTCATGGCGAGCCATGACGACACGGATGTGCATGTACGACACCTTCATCTATCAGCACTGAGACCCGGAGTGTGCATCCTTGCAGACTCACGGCTTCCCATCCGGACCCAGCACGATGCCTTTCGGCAGTGGCTTGGGCTTGTCGTCTCCATCTTGCTGCTGCTGTCTGGCGAGCTGCTCCGGCGTGGCGTCTAAGGGCTGCGGCGGCATGCCTGTTCTCGACTCCACCACGCAGAAGAAGTGCTGGAGGATAGGGTAGTAGATCTCGGTGAGCGGCATCTCAACTCCATGACTGACAAATGCATCGCATGGCTACAAGTGATCCGTGCTGCTCTCCCCAGGCCGAAGTGAATAAGGCTCCAGCTTCACCTCTTGATGTGGCGTCCGGGATCACCCGAGGCCTGCATGGCCCACCTCACGCCGTGGGGACCGCGTTGCATTACCTTCATCTCGACAACTGATGACAATAGCAACATCCCATGCTGATGCAAGTCCTCGATGGACAACGTGTCGACTGGACTGGGCAATCTGAGCTTGGACCAGATTCCCGTCTACCTGCTCAAGACCAAATCCTCGCCTGCCGATACATACGAGGAGTACTTCGATGCCCTCGAGAATGGGAAGTACAAGCCAATCTTTGTACCAGTGCTGGAGCACATGTTCCGCGACGACGCTTTGAGAAGGCTACGACGAGCTGCGGAACGTTTCGCATTCGCCGGAGGCAGTGAGGCAAACGACGCCTACCTGCGAAGGGCGACGAACAACCCCGCCAAGCAGTATGGCGGCATCATCTTCACTTCGCAACGAGCGGTCGACGCTTTCCACTCCGTCGTCGCCAGGCTCGAACCGTCTAAGCTAAGGGCACTCTTCGACAAGGGCATGCCATTATATGTCGTGGGCCCTGCTACGGCACGAGGAGTGCAGGCACTCGGCTTACCTTGTCCGGTTCTCGGCAAGGAAACTGGCAACGGGGAGGCACTGGCGCGATTCATGTTGGACCATCGACGATCGTTATCCAAGGATGTGACGCACCTGAATGGTCGCACGCTGCCTCTGCTGTTCCTGGTTGGCGAGCAGCGACGGGACATCATCCCGAAGACATTACAATCGGACGACCTCCCAGCGGCAGAGCGAACGCCAGTGACGGAACTCGTGGTCTACGAAACCGGCGAGGCCGCCACCTTCGAGGAAGACTTCACAAGGCTGCTTCGCGAGGCAAAGTCAAAGAGCGTGAAGAAGCAGTGGGTGGTGGTCTTCTCCCCGCAAGGCTGCGAAGCAATGCTTAATGCGCTCGGCTGGCTCGAGGAAAAGAAAGGACGCTTTAGCGAGGCCAGGAAGTCGGCGATCGCGGGCCCGATTGAGTCTCACATCGGCACCATTGGACCGACGACGAAGGACTATCTCGTCGAGGAGTACGGCTACGAGGCTGATGTTTGCGCGGCGAGGCCAAGCCCCGAGGGTGTCGGGGAAGCAATACAGTCGCACGCAGGCCGACAATGAGATCAATCGTCGCTGACGGATGAGGTTGGGCGCAGGCCCAGAGGTGGTGGCTCGACGTAATGTGTAGCGTTCGTGTAGCATGAAGATGATACTTACAAGGCGGTAGATCCATCAAGGACCCGCTCTTGTTGCGGTACCAACTGCGGTCTTGCTCAACCAGCTCTGCAGCACGCTGGCAGCGGCCACCGCTTTTCGCGACCTACCACGCTTGCCATTGCAGGCCTGCAGAACAGCTCCAAGGACTGCTGTCACCGCTGTCTCCCCTGTCTTGAGACAAGGTCCTTCCGACGACGGTGCCTCTATGTGTTCCCACTGTTGCGCGCCTGTGGATAGCCGCTGATTCGCTTATTGCACTTGGGCGGTCGTGAGTCAAGTGCTAGCTGGACCCGGCAAACAAGCAACACGTGAGGCTACTTGGACGTCATTTCGTAATAAGGGCTGTTGTACCTCTCGAATGCCCTGAGGGCTGTAGTCATGCACCACGACAAGCTGATCGCATTATCTCCGAGCATGGCCAGGG
>JAWDJV010000529.1:0-14088 GCA_033119285.1 Teratosphaeriaceae sp. CCFEE 6253
CTCTGAACGCGCCGGAGCCCGCCAGTGAGACCGGCCTCAACTCACACTTCCGCTCCACATTTGGACCAGCGCCCGGCTCGACGCCGGACCCCTCCACGAAGTCGCCGAGATCGTCGCTCAGCACCAACAACCCTTTCCGCGACGCCAGCTCGCCAACTTCCCCACCCTCTACCTCCGCCAAGAAGGGGGCCCAAGTGTCCGAGCGTGAAGTCCCGAGCGAGGGCTTCCCCAAGTACCGCGAAGAGGCGTTCGGCGACTACGCCCCGGCTCCGCGTCGTGCCTCTGGTGCTCACGGAGGTCCTCCTCTATACAATGATGCCACGGCAGGTGCGAGCAGCAGCAACAGCAACCGTGGCCGTCGCCGGACAAGCTCGCTTAAGGAGCGCTTTCCCGGCGATGAGTCCCACAAGCCACTGGATGTCATTAGGCGCGACTCCAAGAAGGCCCACCGCTCGCCGCACCTCAACAAGCGCCACCTGCCTGGGCCGGATGTCATTGATCGGCTGGACCCTGCTCTTGGCGGACGAGCTTACCATCACGAGGGTCCGTACGACGCGGCAGCTTTGGCCAAGAACACCAAGTACGACAAGTACTCGCCTGTCGCGGCGTTGCAGACGACCAATGAGGAGGCGTTGCGTGCGACGCCCAGGGAGAACGTCCAGGATGCCGTCCGCAAGCATAAGCCGCTTGACGGGACGGCTGCTGTACCGCCGGGCGTGCCGGACCAGTTCGGAAGGACCCTGCGTTACGAGGAGGGCGAGGATATGGCCCAGCTGCCAAGCGATGACGCTGGGTACAAGCGCTGGCCAGAAAAGGTGCGACCCATCTACTCTATCTTCACGTCTGCCCAAGCTAAACGGTTCACAGGAGTACGACGACGAGGATGTGAAGGGCCAGTCCGAGCCGAGCTTCTCGCTCGATCGCGCGTTGCAAGCCCACAAGATCGATGACAATGGCATTGAGATGGAGGACCGTGCGCACCTTATGAAGGATTACCATAAGGCGGAGCGCAAGGGCACCCTCGACAGGCGCGACCCAATCGCGATCGCTGGTAACGACGCCAAGTACGCTGAACTGGAGCACGCGAATGTGGCCAAAGATGCCGATCTGGACATGAAGAGGGGCGGGAGTTTGAGGCATGCCGGCGAGGGGCTAAAGAAGAGGTTGGGGAGCCTGCGACACCGCAACGATCGCGACGATTAGCTGGGCGAGATTCAACTGACCTCACAAGCTACCGGGGGTCGAGGTATCTAAATCTACGGTATGCGGATATGAGACCGCATGAGCGCGGCGATGGATGACGGATCGGGAAAGAAGTATATAGAGCGACATCGGCATAGCTCATAGTACATATTTGCACAGCGCTCAGGCCTATCCACCACAGCTCATCCGTCGTTGCATGTGAGTGGTAGATGTTGCAGACAAGCGCACTCCGTGCGTGCATCGCAATGAGACTTCGCTCTTCGCCTGAAGAGCTGTGCAGGTTCCCGTAATGCGACCATGTCGCGCGCGTGACCTGGCTGCTGGGCAGACTTCAATTGGTCCACTGCCCGATCACTGTCCGTGCGTGAGTCAACAGGAGGGCGGACTGTACCACAATGCCCCCGTGTCCGTCACCCATTGAGTCGATCGAGGTGGACGTGGTTCCTCGGCGGAGAGCATCTGTGTCTGGGTGATCTGGGCGATGAGGATGGAGAGCGATGCGAAGGCCCGTTGAAAGAGATCGTCGAGACCAGGAAGATCCGATGTATCTGGTTCGCCTTCGGTCTGCTCTTAAACGCCATTTAGAAAGCTTGTGCCCCTCTATCGGCGTTCTTGCATCGCGAGACGCTGTGGGATCCAATCATGGACAGGGAGTCGCCGGGAATTTATACAGTATATAATGTGTATCGTACAAGCAACAAGCTCCGTCAAGCGAGGCGCGGTCGCTCGGCCAAGTCGATCGACCCTTGTGGGTTTGGTTACTGTACACTTCAGGAAGATCGAAACGGGCTCTGTGCTGCTGGGCAGCTGTTTGCGCCATAATCGTCTCCCGCCACTCGCCGCTTCAGCGCGGCTATCGTTCCCACCATGTCGACACCCAACGCCACCCGAACGCAGATACTTCTAGTGCGCATGCCCATGGTCATCCTTGTCCTTCCCGTCGCTGGTAGGGGGGGCGCAACACGACTGATTCGTCCCGCACGCGTCCCCGCAGTCCAGCAAACACACGTCAGCCTCGCGGTTACTATTCGCCTGGCTTGCATTCCTCGTCCCGGGTGCTGGCCTAGCCGATGACCGGCCTTGGTCCTCCTCATCGTGGTCTCGAGACCCATCCAAGTCATCCGGTGCGACTCCTCCATCCGAGTGGTCGTGCTCAGGGTCGAGACAGAACTCCGGCTGGATAGTCGACGAGTGGATCCCGTACTCGTGAAGGCACTCTCGGATATTTTGCGCCAGGTGCATGTACCTTGCGGATCCCTCATCCTTGAAGTCAAACCCGACTTGGACGTGCAGGCTTGCGACCATCTTGGTGTCGCTCAGCTGCCAGACATGCAGGTGATGGCAGCTGATAATACCTGGCAGGTCCTCGATGTCGTCCTTGATATCGTCCACATTGATGCCGAGCGGCACGGCTTGCAGCAGGATGCGCGATGCGGCTTTGCATAGCGGGATGGCGGAGCAGAGAATAATGAAGGTGATGACGAGCGAAATCGCGGGATCGAAGTAGAAGCGGCCTGGGAACTTGGCGAGCCAGATAATGAGCGCGGTGGCAATGACCCCAATGTTTCCGAGTGCGTCACCCATGACATGCAGGAAGATGCCCTTCATGTTCAGGTCGCTGTGAGAGTGGCCGCCTTTGCCGGCTTCTTTGGGCTGTGCGTGACGATGCTGTTTGTGGTCGATGGACTTGCGCTTCGGGAGCGTACCGTAGCCGTTCTGGGTGTTGCCGATTAGACCGGTCTCCTCGTGGGAATGGGGGTGGCTGTGCTCGTCCGCGACAGGTGTCTGCGGTTCCTCCTCAGTATCTGGATCCTCGTCGGACTGCACTGGCTCCATGCGGCCGGCTGCAATGATGGAGCGGCGGAAAGCTGATGGATTGACCTCGATTTCATCGAAGCCAGAGTAGGCACGCGATCTTGACCGGCTGTGACGACGCTTTGCAAAGCGACTCGTTGGGCTCTTCGACATGGAGGCCCCGTTCTCCTCTACCGCGGTCGAATCACTGCCTGCCGCTTGCGTTGTTGGCCACCCAGCTATCCGCTGCTGTGGCAGGACGTCCACGACGTTGCCTGCTTCATCTCCCACATGAGAGTGGCCGTGGTCTGCAACCTCTACCCCATGCGCATGGCCTTCCTCCGCACTTCTCACACCGTCCTCATGCCCGTGGCTATGCCCTCCGCCATGGCTGTGTCCGCCACCTCCGTGGCTGTGATCATGGAACAGGAACAGACCCAATATGTTCGACGCCAAGCCCAAGCAGCCCACAATCAAGATCAGCTTCGGCTGCGTCACCGTCGGCTTCTCCACGAACCGCTGGATGGCTTCGAGGAAGATGGTCACGCACAGCGCCACCAGAAAGACCCCGTTCACCAGCGCGCCAAGGGTCTCGGCACGCTGCCAGCCGTAGGTGTAGTTCTTGCTGCTCTGCCGCGAGTTGGCGATGCGCACGGCCCAGAGGCCGACCATGAGCGAGAGGACATCGTTGAGCATGTGGAAGGCGTCGGCGACGAGGGCGAGGGAGTGCACGGCATAGCCGATGATGAGCTCGACGAAGAAGAAGGCAATGTCGATGGCGAGGAGGATGATGATCCGCTGGCTCTTCGTGAGCGCCATGATGGACGATGTGTCGCGCGCAGACGCAGGCCGTTCCCGGAAGAGTCGAGGCTTGTTCGACGTCACCGTCTGGACATGACGAGGCTCGTCGGGAATGGGGATGAGGAAGACATGTATCCTAGGAGACGATCGGCAGCAAGCAAAATGACGCGAGCGAGCAGTGCCACCGGCCGCGGCTGCACGGTTCCGCGGGAGTGGGGCAGGAGTGAGCCGTCCATCCGCCCGCTCGACGACAGCACCCCCGAGCACCACTCTACCAAGGCCCAGGATTCCCCCTGGTGATACTGTGAGATGCCCGGGGCCTGCTATCATGTCACGGAAGTGTAACCGCTCGTCCTCCTAATATGCAACACGGCCTCGTCAAGACCTCCCACCATTGAGGTCAGGTTGGTGACACTGCGGACGATGCCCGACCGATCAACCAGCCAGTCATCGGGAGATCGCATTACGTCCGTCCAGGAGCCTAAACGGGCGCACCTCCGTGATGATGCGAGCACGGTACAAGATGTACCAGATGACGAACGGGAGGCCATTGATCTGCGCACGCCAGCCGAGCAGAAGAAAGCACGAGTCTCCAGGATCATCAGCCCGGAGACGCCCATGCGACACTGGTACAATCCGGTACGGAGACTCTGGCGACACCACATCAGACTCTCGGTGCCGCATGTGGACTGTAGAGATCACCTGGGTAGGTGGCGATGATCCCATCCAATGACCATGCTGAAGCGCACGCCCACATATCGCTCAACCCATGCTTTCTAAACATCTCTGCACAGCTCCTTCCGCACAAGCACAGCACCACTCGAGCATCTCACTAACACCATCCCCCTCCAGCCAACGAACGCACCTTCCTCGCGTACCTTCGTACCTCTCTCGCCCTCTCCATGATCGGTGTCCTCGTCGCGCAGCTCTACCGCTTGCAGCACAGTCCTACCCCAAGTCCAACGTTTGGGTACTTCATTCTCTCCAAACCCATTGCATGCACCTTCCAAGGCTCAGCTGTCTGCATGACGCTGCTCGGTGCGATCCGCTTCTACCGCCAGCAGCAGGCGATGAGTGTCGGCAAGGTCCATGCGGGTGGTTGGGAGATCTTGACGGTGATTGGGCTGGTCTTTGTGGTAAGTCCCGAACGTCAAGCTGCTATGCATTGTTGTGAGGCAGCTGATGGGGATACGCTGTAGGTTTTGATTGCGATGTTCGGTGTGCAACTTGGTGGGACGTGAAGACAGTCAAGATGTGGGGAGCATGGAGTAGCACGCTGACTCGGGTGGCCCTCTTAGTTGCTACTGGCCATGTTCGTGATACATGTGGCGGTAGAGATCTACAAGAAGGACTGAGGTGTGCGCGGGCATCGGTGTTTGGTGCGATCGACACCCATGCTTGGCCGTCGATGGCATGTCATGTTCTGGACTCCGCCACGCCCGTCTCAAGCGTAGCTGACAAACATCTTCACACTTCTGCCCAGGCGCCCATACACAATAGAGGTCTTGCCCTGCAGGCCTCTCCACGAGTTCTGCCCGGACCCCCGCTGATACAACTTGAAGCTGGAATTGCCTGCTGTCTCATATTCGAGGTGGCAGTAAGGCGCGAAGTCCGATCCGCTGATGGCCAGGCCCAGCAGGTCTCCGGTGGAAACGGTGGCGTTGGAGGTGACTGGGACAGAGGTCGTGTTGAAGACGTACGATAGAGATGAGGCGTTGTAGGCGGCTGTGCCTAGGACTGTCCATTTGGATCTGACGGGGGAGGTCAGTGGGTACGCACGAGTTGGCGGGATTCGAGACTCACTCTGGTGCAACAAGGTCATCGTAGCTATCGAACTTGAAGAACGTGAGAGCAAGCGGGACGGTCTGCACGCTGCGGGCGATGTTGATGGAGACGCTGGTAACCCTACCACTTTGCGTGGCCGTCCAGGTCTGAAAGAGATCGAACTGGTCGGAATCGCAGATCGGCGTGTACTGTCTTGGCGTCAGCGTGCTTCTTCTCCGAGGTCACACATGCTTGCTCACCACAGCATCAGGCGGCGTAGCTTGCGCAGCTTCTGTAGCGAGCCCCTCCGCCACGGCGCCTGCCCCTGGCTGAAAGTCGACCTCAAACGACGCGTCGACCGAGCAATTAAGATCTTCCGCCGACCCATCCGCACAAAAAGTCAGAGGCTGAAAGATGTGCCCGCCGAAGCCGATCCGCGGGCCGCCGGGTACGGACGTCGAGTGCCACACGTACGAGACCTCGGCCGTGTCAGGACTCCGCAACGGCAGCACGCCCTCGACCTGACCCTCGCACGAGTACCCGGCGATGATCTGACGAATCCACGGGCCCTGAATGCTGTCGGAACGGTAGAGCAGCCCGATCGAGCCGTTGCAATAACCGCAGGTATTGCTGGCGGAGACGTAATACACCCCATCCCGCATGAAGAGGTCTGGCGACTCGGCTTCCTGGTCGATCAGGTCCGTGGCATTGGACGTCACCGGGTAGCTGACCTGTGTTGTGTTGAGGTAGTCGTCGGTCAGCTCGCTAATATGCAGTGTCTGGAATATCGGCGGCCAGATGCTGCCCGCTCGTGGATCGCGGAAGTTGAGCGCGGAGAAGACCAGGTAGCCCTTGTTGTTGATGATCTCGACCGTGAAGTCGGCGGGCTGCAGGCCGTCGAACTGAGGGTCAATGCTAGCTGTGTTGTTCAGGAAGGTGAACGGTCCGGACGGCGATGCGGATGTAGCGACCTGATAGCCTGACGAGCCAGCATTGGCCCAGAGGACGTAGGTGCTGCTGTTAGTGTTGTACACGATGTGCGGCCTTCCGCAGCCGCCCAGATCATTACACGGATTGCTGATGAAAGGGTCAAACAGGAAGCCTTCGTAGTCCCTTCTTGCAGCTCAGCAAATGCACTTGAGTACTCGGACCGGAAAGCCATTACCAATGCTCGAGATCGACCGAAGAGTACGACTTGATGCCGAACGCGACGCCCGTGGTGGAGAAGCTGTTGCCGTAGAGGTAGTAGGTGCCATTGAAGTCTGGAAGGTAAGCGGCTGGCTTGGTATTCCAGTTGGGCAGCAGAGGCTCACAATTGATCTTACTGCCGTACGCATCAATCTGATTCCCATCCACATCGAACAGCAGTCGCCGAGTGTTCGTGAACGTGACGTGGGAGGCCAGGCTCACAGCCGCGAAAGCCAATGACAGAAGAGGCGGCTTCATCTTTACAAAATGTGTTGTAAGAAGACCGACCTTCAAGGTACTGGATGATCACCTTTGCACCCGGCGGTCTCGGACATTCTATATAAACGCGACCGCTCTAGACATTACTACTGTCTCGCATCACTACTTCTTCTCCGTGCCGCTCCTCACGCCGCGATGCATGTCGCTCTGCTCCGCATCCAACTGCCTTCCGTCCAAGCGTGCGGAGTACGGCCAAAGCCCTAAGTCGGTGGTCTGTTCGTGCATGTCAGTGGCTGCAGATGCAGCGCATGGCCAGTAGTAGTGGCAGCATGGTCGAGGCTTCGCATCCATACCAGATCAGCCATTGACGGCTGGCGAGAGATGTGGCGCGTCGGACCGAGGAATCGCGATCGTCTACGTCTACGTTCGGCTACTGTGGACAGCGGCGTCATCCGTACCAATGCAGACTCGACCCAGATCCGGAGGAAGTGACGGTAACGAGCGCGCCTTGGGCGTGTCCATGCACAGCAGCGTCGAGGATGTCTGAAGCTTGTAGCGAAGGCTTCTCCCGTCGTTGGCCCGGGCGAGCGGCGACGATCTGATCCTGGGCACAGGCTCACCCCCTGGACTGTAGAGTCCGAGTCGATGGTGTTCGAAACCCTGGAGTTGCTGCTCGCCGCATCTCACTCGGCTGTAGCATATGCTCAGGCATCGCTGAGACCAGCAGCGACACTGGAGCTCAGATCCAGGACCGCGAGCTCCACCTCCGGTCTTCAGCCGCGGCGTGACAGCAACTACCTCAGTACATCATCCATCGGGCAGCACAGCACAGGTCTACGTTGCCCAGCAGGACGAGGGACCCGCGCCAGATCGCATATCGGGATCTCTGTCTGCAGCATTGCGGTATTGCATCCTTCGTTGCCCTACTGCCAATGATCTGCGCCGGGCAAAGACCAGGTCTCGTGGCCGGCGAGTCGAGCCTGGCCACGTAGTATGAGACCACTGCTGGATGGCCGATGATCTTGGCGAATATCACCACGAAAATCGCCGGGATGGAGCAGCGCGATGAAGGCGCATGGAGTTGAAGAAGAGAGTGTGGATGTATGCCTGCGGAAGTAGTGAGATGTCGGCGGCCGCACCAGCGATGTGTGCGGCCGCTAGCCGTTGCTCTGGAGACGACCAACTATTGACCGCGCACGTGCGATCTCGACGACTCCCATCGCACCTCAGTCGCCGGACGCTAATCGCCCATGCACAGGCGACGACGATGTCTTCCATCCATGCCGACCCGCCGCCGCCCATAGTCACCGAGCCGGGCGGGATCCACTATGCGACCGGCTCGGCGCTGGGCAAGGGCGGCTTCGCCATCTGCCACCGGGCGGAACGATACGATGGGAGCAAGCCGACGGGACACATGGTGGCGCTCAAGATCGTCCGGACGAAGATGGAGCCCGCGAAGCTGGCGCAGAAGGTACGGCGTGGCATGGCGCTCCCGATGGCGCACGCACTGACAGGCTCCAGTTCGTCTCGGAGCTCCAGATCCATTCGAAGCTATCGCATCCCAACATCGTCGCCTTCTACCGCGCCTTCTCCTTCCAGACCAGCACCTACGTCGTCCTCGAATTGTGTCCCAATGGCTCCCTGGCGGACATGCTGAAGAAGCGGAAGCACCTGACTCTGCCCGAGATCCGACGATTCGTCATCCAGATCTGCGGCGCGGTCAAGTACCTGCACCACAGGCACATCGTGCACCGCGACCTGAAGACCGGCAATCTCTTCCTGGACGAAGGCATGAATGTGAAGGTGGGCGACTTTGGCCTGGCGGCGTTGCTGGTGACGGAGAAGGAGATGGAGGTCAAGCGCCGAACAACGATGTGCGGGACACCCAACTATCTGGCCCCGGAGATCTTAGAGAAAGGGAAGGGTCATGACGAGAAGGTGGACCTCTGGGCGATTGGCGTGATCGCCTTTACCTTGGCGGTAGGCAAGGCTCCATTTCACGCCGCAACCAAAGAGGAGATCTACAAGAAGCTCAGGTCTGGCACATACACCTGGCCTGAGCTCAGCGCGACCAACAATCAGAGCGCAGACTTGCGCAACTTGGTCGCAAGTCTTCTCGTCCCAGAAGAGCAGCGACCACCGCCGGATCAGATCGTGAGCCAGAACTTCTTCAAGATCGCGTTCGTGCCGGCGAGCATACCTTCTACAGCGAGAGAAAGGGCTCCCACGTGGACAGAGGTGTCGGTGCCATCTGCGGATACTATTCGAAGAGGCTACAGCGACACCTGGTTCGCGATCTGCAAGGAGTCTGGTGTTGGAGAATACGCGGAGGGCAAAGGCTTTGCGCTGAACGGCGGCCGGCGGGTGAAGAGTGTCGTTCATGACATGGCGCGAGAAGCGCAACTTGGCACGCAGCCCACCATGCCGATCCCGAAGGATGTCGTGTACATCTCGACGGTCAGCAGCTGGGACGCGCCGGTTGTGAAGGAGCCAAGGCCTGCTGGGCAGGAAAGGAGACCACCAAGCCGAAATCGTGGGCTGAAGGAGCTTTCGCACAACGAAGTGGCTGCGACAAGACCAAGGGCGACTGCAAGAGAAGCTGCGAGAGACGCGGAACTGATGCCTCCGCCAGCACGACCAGCTGCTAGAGACAATGACCCGATGCCTCCACCGTCCCGACCATCATCGCGGGCAGGAAGGACCAATACGACGCGTAAAGCTGGCAGGACGATCAGCGAAGAGACTGTCAAGTCGTCGGAGCCCGTACGAGTAGCCTCGGATCAGACTGGACCAGTCCTGCAGATCCCGAAGACGCGACAAGCCCCACTGACAGCCACGGCAGCTCTGAAGGCGTTGAATACCTCATCGTCAAGCTCGACATCGCGCTTTGCGCGGTTGCAGCAGACGTCCGAGTCAGACGCCGAGAAGCCAAAGCGCGCAGAGACAGTCAAGCGAAGTGCGGATGCAAGCCTCGCGAGGCGGCCGAGAGCGCCGAGCAGAACCCAGCGGAGTGAGAGACCAAGCTCGCCAGAAGTGCCTGCACCCTTCGCCACGCTCGACGAATTGGCGCAAGTCTCGCCCATCAAGCGTCCGCGAAAGAAGCAGGCCGAAGCAGAGATTGTCGAGATCCTGTCCGACCCCGAACTAGAACTCCAATCGGAGCCGCCAGCACTCTTCTTGCCACCACCACCACCAATGACCCGCCGCCTCCCCGTGCCTCGCAAATCCAGCGCCAACGTCGACTGCATCGCCGGCACGGATCCAGACACCGTCCTCGACCGCCTGCACGCCCTTCAGCACCACCTCTCGTGCGCCCTGCATGATCGTCCCCCGAGCACTTCTTCCTCAACTGCCAAAGAACTTCCCGCCCCTGCACTCCCCTTCGTTTCCCGCTGGGTAGACTACAGCCGCAAGCACGGCGTCGGGTACGTCATGTCCGACGGTACTGTGGGCTGCATCATCAACGCGTCCGCCAAGAACCGCACGCCCGTCACGCACTTGCTCGTCCGGAATGGGCAGCGCTGGTTGTCCCGCGTCGGGAAGAACTTCGAGCGCGTTGATGCCGTGCCCCTCGAGATCCTGCAGGACAAGGGCGCAGAGGGGATCAGGAGGAAAGTGTACAAGGGGTTGGGGAGCGTGAGTGAGGGGCCACTAGCGGCGGAGGCGGAGAGACGGCGGACGTTGGGCGTGCTGTGGGTGAAGTTTGGGCGCTACATGTGCTCGAGTCTTGACGGCGACGAGGCCGAGGGCGGCAAAGACGACGGGAACTTTGTGCGGTTCTACCAGCGCATCGGCAGCGTTGGCATTTGGGCCTTCGCCGACGGCTCGTTGCAGGTACGTTCCCCCCCTGTTTTCCGCCCGTAATCCCCAGTCGAACAGCTGTACTGACTGACGTTACTCAGGTCCACTTCCCAGACCACACCAAGCTCGTGCTCTCCCCCTCCGGCACGCACCTCTCCGCCACCTGCCTCACCCCGGAAGCGACCTCCTACCTGGCCTCGCACGCCGACCTCCTGCCCCACCACGTCGGCAGCCGCGAGACTTTCGCCGACAGCGTCCAAGCCCTGCTTCACGAGGGTGGGCGGGTCAGGGCGAGGATTGTGAAGGCGAACGCGGTGGCGGAGAAGCTGGGGTTCGTGTTGAGGATTGTGGAGGAGTGGGTTCGGAATGAGGGGTTGGGGATGTTGGATGCTGATGAGTCAGGTGACGAGGGGCTTCATGGAACGGATGGGTTGAGGTGGGACGGGTTGGCTGTAGGTGGAGCGGCGAAGAAGGTTGATCGGGTCAGTGTCGGACGGTATGGGGGTGATGACCTGGTGAAAGCGTGAGCGAGGATTGGCGTCTTGAGTATCGAGAGGCTCCTTTGAGCGTTCGGATTGGCATAGCGAGGGCGCTTTTGGGTAGACGATGAACGAGATGTCTTCGAATGCTTATCCCAGCAGCAAGCCATTCTCGTCTCGCTCGACCCAAACGTGTGTCGGAATTCCAGAACGATTGCGCAGCCAGACGAGCCTGCCAGGTGGCTGTGGGTCAAGCTACAATAGTGTCCAAGCACCACACCATGAACCCATCGTGCGAAGTGCGGGATGTGCTTTGAGACTCCGTACACTGCTTGACTGCATAACGCCGGGAGGTACCATCGCCCCCACACACACACGCCGCTGCAGAAAATGCCACTTGGATATCTCACATCTCACACCCTCGAGCAGGCCCACTTCCATCTACGCCCTCGCCGCCATCTTCATCCCACCTCACGACCTCCTCACCGGCCCACTAACCCCCGCTCCAATGACACTGGGCAGCTCCTGCCCACCCATTGCAACCAACTCCCCAACCGCAAAGCTCACCAACCCCACCAAGCCCACCGTAAACAGCGCCAGCATCCAGAACTGCACACTGACATCCCGCTTCTGGCAAGCCGGCCCGCCCCAATACGTCGTCGTCACTTTCCCGTCGGAGGCGGTGAATTTGGTGGGCGAGCAGATGCAGGCGTAGCAGTCCCGGAAGGAGGACTTGGGGGACGCGGACTGGTCGGTGTATTTCTTGGCGCAGGTGCCGTGGCCCATGCACGATCTAGTGGTGGACTCGCAGGCGGATTGGGTGGTGAAGCAGGCGGGAAGGATGCCGGGGAGGGCGGTGGAATTGTCCGCGTAAGATTTCAGGGGCGAGGAGCTGCTGGCCGAGGACCCGACGGGGAGGAAAGAGCTGGAGACCTCTGCCTCCAGCGGGGCTTCGGCTTGTGGGCGATCCCGTGCTGTGCGCTTGTGGAGAGCCGATTGCGGCGCAGGCATCTCGTACGTCCCCCACGCCGCTCCAGTCTGCACCTCCGCCGCTGAGCCGGCGAAGTACAACGTCACACTGTCGAGGCTGCCTCGCCGCACTTCCTCCAGCTCCGTGAGTCGGCCCGCGGCGTGGTCGGCGATGCGGAAGAGCTTGCTCCCGTCATCACTCCACAGGCTGTGATTCAGCACGGCAACGACCTCATCATCGGTGAAGGTCGAGCGGTAGGTGGCGGGACTGGCTTGTCGTGCCAGGTCCACCCAGAGGCTGCGCGAGGAGGCTGCGTCGGGGGCAGGGGAGATGGCGAAGGTCCGCCGGCAAAGCTGTAGCAGGTCTGAGGAAGGAGCATCAGCATCTCGTGTCCCGTCCGCGGATGAGGTACCGTGCGTACCTTCCATGTCTGCCCCGTCGTCCACGAGTGCAAAGGCATGTTTTCCACTGCCCGCCGCGGCCTCCCACATGGCTGTTCTCCGCCCGAATGCGTTGACCGCCTCCACCACCGCCTCATCGCGCATATCCGCACTGTGGTAGTCCTCCACTCCTGCCCGTTGCGCCAGCACTACCCGCGCCTCATTGGGTGATAAGGTCCGCTCCGTTGACGGCACTGTCGACCCGCCATCACAGATGTACACCCGTCCCGCGGATGATGCCGATGCCGTGTGGGCCGTCCAGCCGAGCGCTCCCAGGATGAGAGATGAGGCGAGCTTCATCGTGTGGGTGATGCGCGATGGACGGGGAGGCGATGGACAGGCCGCCGCATTGCTTCTGATGCTCGACGATCTATGGCAGCCTAAGGCACTCCACGCCACCTTCCATGCCCGGGTATCACATGTCCAGTCTCGATCTCGTTGAAACACCATCCACCCCCCAATCTCCATGCGCCAGTGACTACAGCCACACGATGCATCGCCTCCCCCGCGCCTTCCGCCTCCGCCAGCAACCACCCGCCTCCCTCCTCCGCCCCACCACCCCGAAGCGCCATCTCTCCCTCATCCCGCGCCGCCGACACCAGCTCCCGACGCACCTCTACCGACCCAACGGCGAGCCCATACGCTACCGCGCCGTCCGCTTCGCCAGTCCGCCCTTCTTCACGTGGCGCAGAGCAGCGACGGTGGGCATCTACACCGGCGTCGCCTACCTCTACGCCTCCCTCATCCTCCGCTACCTCGAAATCGAGATCGAGGTTCTGGACGACGACGACGAGGCAGACCACCAACATGACCCGCAGGAGGTGGCCGAGCAGACCGAAGACGAGAAGAACGGCATCTTCTACGCCGACCCGGACTCCACCTTCATCCCCTTGACCTGGTCCACTCTCTTACCGCGACAATTCTACAAAGGCTCCGATCCGGAGTGGAAAGCTTTCGTCTCTCTGGCCAAGGACAAGCCCCGACAGAAGAAAGTCAACAACGAACTCGTTGCGCTAGTCTTCACAGGCAGTACTAAGCACCCGGCCCTTAAACGCCAGCTCGGTGCCGACCCCAAGGTAGGCAAATACTGGCTCGACATGGCCTTCCCGGATGCCCCTCCCCCGGAGTACTACCGCTCCGGCCTCGAAGTCGGGGAAGGTTTCATCGCCTGGTCACGGCAGAGGGTGAGCCAGGAGAGCCAGTTCCGCGCCTCACGCGCACTTTGGCCGCGGGCAGCGGCGGAAGGGTTCTGGGGCGCGGGGAGGGTGTTGGCGGGGATTCAGTACAGACGGGTGAAGCAGGCGTTGGGGTGGGAGGCGAAGGATCCGCAGGCACCCGAGGAGCGGTACCGAATGGCGGTGGAGATGATGGAGAAGAGGAAGTTGAGGGGGAAGGAGGGCCAGCAGGGCGGTGGTGGGGGAGTGGCGAG
>JAWDJV010000530.1:0-14072 GCA_033119285.1 Teratosphaeriaceae sp. CCFEE 6253
TGGGCGAGATGAGGTGGACGGGAGGAGGTGAAGTCCGCGAGAGACAGCACGGGGCGGCGGCGGGTGGGCAGCGGCCGAACATCGCTATTCTGGGCGCGGTGACGGCAACGGCAACGGGTGACTTGGACCCCGCCCGTACGCCGTGCCGGTGGGAAGGCGCGGCGGTGGTGTCTCACGGGCGGCGGTGCACATGCAGGTCTGGTGGAGTCGGGCGTAGAGGGCTGATGAAAGCGTGGGATGTTGGAGCAGAATGGTTGGCGGCGGACGAGGCGGCGGATGCGGCTCTCCGCGATCGGCATGCCAGCATCGTGTGGGGTAACAGGGATGGAGTGATTGCTCTTCGGCCCGTCTATGCGATAACACATGACGAGGGTGGGAGTCGTGCACATTATTCTCATTGTTGCTGTTGATGGTTCTTGCACACGCGTCTTGCTGTCTCGACCCATTCACGTGCCTCCTCGTCGTCGCAACATCCACACGCGGCCAGGCTACCACGAGACTTCCACCGCTTATCCTTTGTCATCAACGAAAGGGAGTCTCGCCGTCAGCTCGGGCCCTGCAGCGCCGGCAGCGGCAACCAGGGCGGCCGAAATAATTGATGAGCGCTCGTGGCAGCGGTTGAAGGAGTCACACTCGCCCAAAGCGGCCTCTCACCTACGCGTGAACATCGCATCACACGCCCCGGCAGCCACGGGGCACCACTCTCGCTGCTGACAGCCGTGACTCTTCCATCATCTCCATCAATCATGCACAACACAGTCGAGCGTGGAAGGATCGATGATTGTTGATCTTCATCACGACCCGACCTGCCTCAGCCTCCCTCGGCGTTAAGACGGACTCTCCGGCAAGCGCAAACTCACGTTGCGCGAAAAGATCGTCCGCTGCGACGCGCACGGCGGATCTCATTGCTTCACCAGGCGACGGCGGTGGGCATGCCGCACGCGTCGGTGTATGAGCATGCCGCCCTCCTGCCCCCCTCGGCCCTGCCACACCCCAACCTCAACACCCTCCCACCACTCCCCACCAACGGCGAACCCTCGCGCCACATCCACAACGCCGGAGTCTGTAGCTGTGTGGCGCCCGACACCTCCGACGTCGGCCAATACCGGCGGCGCCAAAGTCAACAGAGCAATCTGGCCAAGAAGCTGGCGATGAGTAACATCGACTCGAATGGCGGTGCGCATGGCTCCGAGCGTCAACACGAGCGGCGCACGAGCGAGGAGAGGAGGATGGAGGAGCTGCGCAATGCCCTCGGCCAGACACTGTCATCGTCCTCGGGCTCACCACCTCATGGCACCAGCCGTGTCCACTTCGACGGCGCCAACTCGAACAAGCCCGCGCCCGCGCCGATGCGTCATGGTTCGCTAGCCGCGGCCATGGACGGGCGCATATCCGAGGCGACGGGTGCAAGCAGAGCGATGAACGACACCCCCGCCAGTACTGCGCCGAACAGTCCGCAGATGAATGGCGACCTACCGCATCCGGACGAATTCACACACCCGATTCGCCTCGGACCTCCAATCCGGCAAGGCTCTGGCACGGGTGCGAGCACTCCGCGTGTGAGGCCGACCACGCTCGACATCCCCGGTCTGACGAAGAGCAAGGTCAGCCCAGATGGGCGGATAGCGCAGAGAGATGTCGGCGCGAAGCTGGTCATTGTCATGGTGGGCCTGCCGGCGAGAGGCAAGAGCTACATCACGAAGAAGCTGGCACGGTACCTGAACTGGCTGCAGCATGACACCAAGATCTTCAACGTGGGCGAGCGGCGGCGCAACGTTGCTGGTGGACCTACAAGCCTGGAGAGGAGTCGCAGTCAACAGTGTGGTGGGACGGCTACACAGGCGCCGGGAGTGATCGAGCATCCCTTGCCGCACTCGCCAAGAAAGGCAGCTCAGCGGCCAATGAACGTTGCGTCGATCATCCTGAATGGCGAGACCAAGCTTGAACCGCCTGCCACACCACAGACACCGGGCGCGCCACGTTCGAATCTCATCAGCGGCCTTCGCCCAAACCATGCGAGAAGCGACAGTGAGCGCACGATCGGGATGCCCGACATGGGCGAGCCAAAGTCACCTGTCCTTGGACGCGCTCAGCTTCATGAACACGAGGAGCCGCACGGCCCTGAGGACGAGCCTGAGTCAATAGAGCAGAACAGTGCGTTCTTTGATCCCTCGAACAAGAAGGCGTCGCAGATTCGCGAGCAAGTAGCGCGCGAGACACTAGACGAACTGCTCGACTACATCCTGTATAAGAATGGGAGTGTTGGGATCCTGGATGCCACCAACTCCACCTCCGAGCGACGGAAGATGGTCATGGAGCGCATCCGCGAGCGCGCGGGCCCAGACCTCAACGTCCTCTTCCTCGAGTCCCGCTGCGTGGACGAGAACCTGCTGGAGGCGAATATGCGGCTGAAGCTCTGCGGGCCCGACTACAAGGACATGGACCCGGTCGTCGCGCTCGAGGACTTCAAGAAGCGCATCCAGGTGTACGAGAAGGCGTACGTGCCGCTGGGCGAGTACGAAGAAAAGCAGAACATGCCGTACATCCAGATGATCGACGTCGGGCGCAAGATCATCTCGCACCAGATCAGGGGCTTCCTCATGGCGCAGGCGAATTACTACCTGCTCAACTTCAATCTCGCGCCGAGGCAGATCTGGATCACACGGCATGGCCTGTCGGAGGACAACATCTCGGGTAAGATTGGTGGAGACAGCGATTTGGCGGAAGAGGGCGTGGTGTATGCCAGGAGCTTGGCGGCGTTCATGGAGTCGAAGAGGCGGGAGTGGGATGAGAAGCAGGTGGAAGACATGAAGAACACGCACTTCCCGCCTCTGCCCGGAGACGCGACACCTCCCAATCCGTACTATCAGCCGCAGTCTCCTGTACTGGAGAAGCGGAATCCGTTCAGCGCCAGCGCGACGGCGCACTCCGAGCACTCCGGATCGCCATCTGGAGCGCGGACGCCGAGCTCGGCCACCTCTGGATCTTCCATCATGCCCGAGTACGAGCACAAGGCCTTCTGCGTCTGGACGAGCATGCTCAAGCGCAGCATCCAGACCGCGCAGTTCTTCAACGACGACGAGTACGACACCAAGCAGATGCGCATGCTGGACGAGCTGAACGCCGGCATGATGGAAGGCCTGACATATGGCTGCATCTCCACGCAGCACCCGGCGGAGTACCGCCGCCGCAAGGAGGACAAGCTGCACTACCGCTACCCGGGGCCCGGCGGGGAGGGCTACCTGGACATCATCAACCGCCTGCGGCCTGTCATCGTCGAGCTCGAGCGCATGACCGACCACGTCCTGCTCGTCGGGCACCGCAGCGTCGCGCGCGTGCTGCTCGCCTACTTCCGCGGCCTGAACCGCGAGGAGGTCGCGGACCTGGACGTGCCGTTGGGCATGCTGTACTGTCTCGAGCCGAAGCCCTACGGCGTGGACTTCCAGGCGTACAAGTGGGATAGTCGGACCGAGTGGTTCTACCGGCAGGAGGGGTACGAGCTGGCGCGGGCGGTGGATGATATGCAGTAGGACTGCGTGGTCAAGGACTGCCCGAACGGCTGCGAGGTGATCCGGCGGACGAACAGTGCGCCCGGGTTGGCGCGGGCGACGATTCTGTGGAAGCGGAGGAGTGGGCTGGTCAATGTGCGATTCCAGCTTTGTGATGAGGAGGAGGAGGAGGTGGTCGCCAGTGTGTTTGTCGGGAGGCCGGCATCCGAGGATGCGGCACCGTCACTGAGCGAGAGTGGGGAGAGCTTGCTTTGAGGGGCGCTAGGGTGATCGTGGGCATACGGCGACGGCGTGCTGATCATATTCTACTGCCGGTGAGCGAAGCGTGGAGTCTGGGTCCGCGTTCTGGCGGTGGGGCCAGTGGGCGAGGCGTCACTGCGGCTGCATGGTGTGCGATGCAGCCTTCTACGATACAATAGAGCCACACTTGTCGTAATGAAGCAGGGACAGGCGAGATGTCGCCGCTGCGGTTCTGATACATCACATGTCGCGCGGAGCACAGGTACTAGCCCCGCTACGTATGGACACCGTCATCCTCGCTCGACGTCCTCGGTCTCAAGTTGTCCTTGTCCGGGTCGCAGTCGCAGTGGTATGCCTCATGAGGTATTCCAGTGCCTAGGCAACTGGAAAGTCAACGGCAGCGCCCCGGAGCAGGCCGCCAAGGCCCCACCTCTACCTCACCTCTTCGCCGGCCTATCTGCCCTCGCCGTCTGCATCACCCCCTGCCGCACATCATCGATAGGCAAGATACGGTACTGTTGATGAGCCGCTCTCCCAACGACCGCAGTCGTGCCTACAGTAGTGGTAGGACGACGATGACGATCTGGCATCCAGGCCCGAGTCACGCTTATCGCCTCCCGTCCGCTCCTGCGGCGGGCCAAGGCGTGGGCTATGGAGCGTGGTATTAGTACGCCCGCCACGGCGGACGGGGCGATGGCGAATTTCAGTAAAGGCAGAGGCCACTGAGTCAAAGGTGTATCAGTGTCCCTCTCTCCATTCCCTTGACCTCATCCCGTTACCCTCGCAGCTCCGGTCACAGCTGTCGATCCTACATCGACCATGGCAGAGACAAGCCTTGGGCAGGGTGCAGGTAAGCCGGCTCGCCGCCTACAACCCAAAGTGTACTTGCTGACACGATGAACAGGCTATGGTATCGTATGTCAACCCACGCTCGCTCGCGATCCGCCGAGACGTCGACTAATCACGGTGCCTATCACCCTCAGATCATCGGTTTTGGAGCGCTCTTCGCGCTGGCGATGTGGCGGCTGGCCATTCTGCTCGCCCGCTTCCAGAACGAGGTTCAGGGCTCGGAGATGTTCATGACGGCCAAACACAGCGTTAAGACGGGTCTGGTCGCCTCGGCCGTCGTCTCCTCCTGGACCATCGCCGCGACCCTTCTGACAAGCTCGACCTGGTGCTATGAATTCGGCGTCTCGGGCGCCTACTTCTACGGCGCGGGAGCCACGGTGCAGATCTTCGTCTTCGCCATCGCGGCCATGGAACTCAAGCGCCGCGCCCCAGGTGCGCATACCTTTCTGGAGCTGGCGAGGATCCGGTACGGCAAGGCTGGCCACCTCGTCTTCATCGTCTACTCGACTATCTACGCCATCATCAACTGTGTGAACATCCTGGTCGGAGGCTCGGCCGTCTTCACCGCGCTTAGTGGTATGGACGTTGTCGCGGGGGTCTGGCTACTGCCCGTGGGCGTGGTCTGCTACACCCTGACGGGCGGAATCAAGGCCACGATCCTGACAGACTATACCCACACGGTCATCATCTATGCCATGGTGCTGGCGGGTCTGTTCATAGTCTACACCAGCAGCGAGCTGCTGGGTAGCCCGGACGTCGTGTACGACCGCCTTCGAGCCGCAGCGAAAATCGCCCCAGTAGCTGGCAACGCAGGAGGCGAGTACCTGACCATGTCTTCTCAGAGCGGGGTGCTGCTCGGAGTGGTCTTTTGGTGCGCCGTGTTCGGTAAGACCATCAAGCCGATTAACATGAACGAGGCCGCTGACCTCTTCAGGAACCACCATCGACGTCCAGCTTTTCCAGAAGGCCATTACCGCGGATCCATCTTCAACACTCCCCGGCTACATGATCGGAGGCTTGGCCTGGTTCTCGGTCCCGTTCTGTCTTGCGACGACCTTCGGCCTCGCCGCACGAGCCATGCAAGGTCTCCCGGAGATGCACACGATCACTCCCACGGACATTAGCCAAGGCCTTGCACTGCCGTACGCCGCAATCGCTCTGATGGGTTCCGGAGGCTCAGTCTTCGTTTTGTTGCTGGTGTTTATGGCCTGCACGGCCGGCTTCAGCGCCGACATTGTCTCGGTCGCGGCGGTCTTTACTTACGACGTTTACGGCGCGTACCTGAACCCGGGGGCGGTCGGGCAAGAAGCTGTTACGGATGTCGCACCTGGCTGTCGTCATCTGGTCGATCTGCATGGCCATCATCGCCACGGGCATCACGAGAACGGAAATCGGGGTGAATTATCTCGTCACTTGCATGGGGGTGTTCACGAGCTGCGCGGTGTTTCCATTCTACAGCACGACACTCTGGGAGCGCCAGAACAAGACTGCGGTGGTTGCAGCACCCATCCTAGGCTCAATCACCGCCATTGCGTGCTGGCTGGGAAGCACTCATGCTCTATACGGCACCGTGAGCATTGCGACGACATCGAACATCCTCCCCCTGATTATCGGGAATGGAGTGTCTCTTGTCTCCGGAGCACTGTATAGCATCATCTGCACCTACGCTTTCGGTCGCGACGATTTCGATTGGTCCAGGGTGCACCGAGAGATCCACATCGCGGACGACAGCGACATCAAAGGCTTGACGTCCGAGCAGCTGGTCCAGGAGCAGGCGCACGAGATCCTGACGCCGGAACAAGACCGGGACCTCCGGCGCGGCAAGAAAATGGCCATCGTCATCGCCACCGTGCTCTGTCTAATCTTCGTCATCATTTGGCCCATGCCGATGTATGGGACGCGCTACGTCTTCAGCCGCGGCTTCTTCAAGTTCTGGGTGGCCTTGACCTTTCTGTGGGCGTTCGGGGCGGCGTTCACCATCACCATCATGCCTTTGGTGCAAGGCCGGAAGACCATCAAGCTGTTCTTCAGCCGCATGATCCTGGACAGGCGACCGGAAGCTCGTGCGGTGGAGGGAGTGGCTGTAGTACCCGAGGACGACTCTCGCCATAGTGGCCAAGAGGTGAAAGAAGCAAAGTCGGATGAGCAGGGAATGTGATGCGGGTGGCTTCCTGTGGTTTGTGGATAGCCCGGATAAAGCCGATAGAGTATCATATTAGGCGCCGTATGCGGTTCTTACCTTTACCTTCGCGGTCAATGGCCCCCGAACTATACCCTGCTTGTCGGCCAAGAGATCAGATGGCCTCTCGTGTTTGCAACATTATTACCGTGGATCGAGCAAAGATGGTCTGTGCGGTTGGGCTGCACAACTGCCGATTCGGACACCAGATGCGAGCCTCATCACGGCTGTGAGTCTCATGCCACACAATTGTTCCTCCGACGCATTGAACTCAAAATACATCAGTCTGAGGCGACGAGAGGGACCTCTTGGCCAACGACATGGCTCTGGAAGGCAACGCATGGCCGAGTGGCGCCCATGCGGCCTTCGCTTTCACCCTGGATAATCTTGGAGAAGCGGCCGACATCGACAGGGGCTTGTGGCCAGAGTCAAAGCCATTGGGCTCGCATTACTCCGTCACCGACGTGTTGCCGCAGATCCTGGAACTCCTGAAGAAGTACGACATCCCTGCGACATACTTCATCGAATCGTCGAACCTGGACATCTATCCCTCCGCGATCGCCAACCTAGCGTTAAGCGGCCTCGAGGTCGCCTGGCACGCGTGGCGGCACGAGGCCTGGAGCAAACTTGACGAGAAGGCCGAGCGGGCCAACTTCGAGCGGAGCTTTGGCGACATGTCGGCCTTCGTCGACGGCCGCGGCAAGGGCCTCGTCAAGCAGTACAGAGGATTCCGTCCACCTGGCGGCATCATACACGGCAATCGGACGCTGAAGCTATGTCGAGAGTACGGTCTGACGTACATCAGTCCATCGGCCGAATCTGGAGCCGTAGTTCCTCTGGATGATGGCAAAGACCGCATCGTCATCTTACCCTTCAGATGGAGGACGGTAGACGCCTACTACTACATGGACGCATTCAGCGGGCTGCGCAAGATGAAGGGTGAGCTGCCCGAGCCGGCCCAAGGGCCCGACACGCTCGTCGAGAGATATATCGAGGAGATCGACGGCGTGATTGCGAGTGGAGGATACTTGTCGACGCTTTTCCATCCTTTCCTCACCAACACACCCGAGCGGCTACAGGCCCTTGAGACGGTGCTGAAACATCTGACTCGCCGGCGAGCCGAGGGCAAGCTCTGGCTGGCCAAGTGTGAGGACATTGCAGACTGGTGTCTGAAGCACCCTGGTGTCGTTGGGACAGATCCCGGATGGGACAACACTTCGTGGCGATAGCGTCCTTCCGGACCATTCCTGGCGAAGCTTGTTCTGCTCGCGAGACGCGACACAGCACAGCGAAGGGCCAGGCTCTCATCGTTTCGCCACCGGCTCGGAGGCGCCGGAAGTCACTGAAGGGGGCCGCGTTCCTTGTTCACACAGTGAGGAGACGGCAGCATGGAACGAATCGAACAGCTTTGGGACAGCAAGGTGCACCAGATACGACAAAGCATTGCTAGCGATGCTTTGTCGTACTCTCGCAGTAGTTGGATCGTCAGCGTGCTCGGGTGTCAGTCTGTGAGGCTGAAGCGCACAAGCATCCGCCCTGTATCCACTGTATTCATTCCAATATGGCGGATCACGTAGCTCGAAGGGAGCGCTCCATCAAGTAGCTTTGTTACTGCCAATCCCGTTAATCGTCGCTGATGTGCTACCCACACGAAGCCCGATGAAGGCTCGGAATGGCCCACCACCGAACCAAAGGCTCTACATTGATGGCCGCGCCTGTGCTCTCAGTCACAGAGCCATCAAGATAACATCGCTGTTCGGAGTTCGAACCCTGCGGTGTCTTTCTCGAGGTAGAAGCTGTGGAGCTCACAAGCTTCTCCAACCCCCAAGCTGATCGTGAACCTCAACACAACGGGTTGCAACTATCTCGCGACACGACGTAACGACCTAACCCCCCGATAACATCACCAACAATGGCTTCCGCTGCAGAGGTTCGGACACGAAAGCCGCGCAATCTCGCCATCGAAACGAATGCCGAGCACGAGCTCAAGGTCGTCGAGGCAGAACTGCCTGAACCAGGTCCCAAAGATTGCCTCGTGCACGTGAGGGCTACTGGGATATGCGGGAGTGAGTAGGCGGTGTTATGGCTCGATGCCGATGCATCTGACAATTGGCCCACTTTCGCAGGTGATGTTCACTTCTGGAAGGCTGGCAGCATTGGGGAATCTGTCATTCGCCAGAGTCTGGGCCTCGGGCATGAGAGCGCAGGAGTCATCATCAAGACTGGTAGCGAAGTGGAAGGCCTGGGAGTCGGTATGCACGACTTCTCTTCTCTGCTACAATAGGCATGTGCTGATGAGTCCCAGGGGATCGCGTAGCCCTGGAGTGCGGCATCCCCTGCTCCAAGCCCTCGTGTGAGCACTGCCGCACGGGGCGGTACAACGCGTGCCCCGAGATCATCTTCTACTCGTCGCCGCCAGTCCACGGCACCCTCCGCCGCTACCATGCCCACCCTGCAGCGTGGCTTCACCCGCTCCCCGACCACATCAGCTACGAAGAAGGGGCGCTGCTGGAACCGCTCTCGGTCGCGCTTGCTGGGATCGAGCGTTCGAGATTGCGACTGGGCGATCCGCTCGTCATCTGCGGCGCGGGACCCATCGGGTTGGTGAGCCTGCTGGCTGCTCATGCCGCCGGAGCAGCCCCGATCGTGATTACTGATCTCGATGAACATCGCTTGGCGATGGCGAAGTCGCTCGTACCGCGTGTGAGGATAGTCCAGATCCAGAAGGACGCGGACGCCAAAGCCAATGCAGAACGTATCAAGGGCGCGCTTGGACAGGAGGCGAAGCTAGTGATCGAGTGCACAGGCGCGGAAAGCAGTATCCACACTGCCATATATGTGCGTAGCCACTACAGTGGACGGTATCACGCTGATCAGGCTCCTAGGCATCCCGCTTCGGCGGTTCGGTGTTCATCATCGGCGTTGGAAAGGACTTCCAGCAGATCCCGTTCATGCACGCTTCTTTCCGAGAGATCGACATCCGCTTCCAATTCAGGTATCGGGAGACGTATCCCAAGGCCATCATGCTAGTCTCGGAAGGCTTGATCGACCTGAAGCCGCTTGTGACACACCGCTTTACGCTGGAGCAAGGCAGAGAGGCTTTTGAAGCTGCATCCAGTCCGGCTGCTAAAGCGATCAAAGTGCAGTTATTGGATGACTAGAGGCATAGTACGATGGCCATGGGCGTCCCTGTCATCGTACTCCCTTGCTGGAAGCGATTGGGATCCATCCTGATGTCTCTGACGCATTCTAGCGAATTCGTGCAGACCTGAAGCGGTACCACGTAGTCCTGGTAGAGTGCTCTTGGTATCAGATGCAATCGACTGTGTTGCTGCACGCCTCCGATGGATCCTAGGGAAGCAGCTACCACCACTATGACTTGCACAGCCTGCGATCGGTCTTTTGGTGTCGAGGCGTAGCCGTACACTCACACTTTTTAGACCAGTCAAGTACGGCATGTCTGATCAATCGTTCAGTATGTCCGAGATCGAGATCTTCCTCCTCAGGTCTTCGCCCTTCTCTGGCACCCACTCCTCGAGTACCTTCACACTATCACCCATGGAGAAGTTCTGCACCTCTTCATCGTCTTCGAGGAAGCGCTCAGTGCCGCCCTGCTTAGACATGACCGTGTCCGACCACCGCATCAACCGCAGAACCAATTCTGGGAATTGCAGAGCCCTCATGCCTCCGCGCATGTGTATCATGCGCTGCTGTGCAGGTCGATGCATGGCGTTGGCTGCGTCGCGATCGCCGTACATGCTCTCATGCAGAGCTATACGGCCGACGGCCAGGATCAGTGGATCAGAGCTGGCACGTTTGGGATCCTGCAGGGCCTCGTTGATGGCTTTGATGGCCGCGGCCTGCAGCCAGAGCGAGACCTCGGGCTGCAATACCTTCAGTCTGATCATGTCGCCTGATGCGAAGAGCAGGCGGACGTAGAACAGCGCAGGCTCTGAAAGTGCGTGCTGTGTCATGAACCTTGGAACCGATGAACTCCAATCGTCAGCAAATGCTCACGACGAGCGAAACCTTGATGGTGTCTCACCACTCCCACTTCAGGCCCTGCTCCCGTGTGATCTTCAGTGCCGGCCAGCCCCTCGGTGCGAAGATAGTGAGCATGTGATGCAGAATGCCATCGAACCACGGCTTATAGGCCACGGGATAGCAATTGAAAGGATCTGCCTTCCCCGAGAACGGTCGCGCCGGCTCAGGTGAGGAGGGCGGGCTGGTGAGTAGCGGGTAGGATGTGTCAGCCGATGTCTCAGTCTTCAGATAGCGCCCCTCGTCGCTTTCCTACCTGATCAATGCCGGATCTCCTCTTTCCGACGAGAGGGTCGCGTTCGCAAGTCTCCTGCGACTCCGCGGGATGAGCACTCGCCGGGAAGCCCGTCGCGCTGCGAGACGTCGTTCCGGATGGCATTGCCAGCATTGGCAAGGTAGGTCGGGAGTCTTTTCACGAGTGCACGGGGACCCAAGACCATGGTCGCCCGACTGATCCTGCAAAGTGATGAGACTGGAGCTGGAGCTCGCAGGCGTCGGTAGTGGTCGAGGATGCTGAACCTCGACGGCTGCTCTCCGGTCTGGCCTGGCCACCGCGTGCTGCTGGAGCGGCTGGGGGTCTGCCCGCCGCTTCTGGCGGGGTGTCGGGGTCGGCGTGCCGACTCGGGAGGTTACCTGCGCGCTGCCAGATTCCTCCAGCTGCTCGAAGTTCCGCTTGCGACGCTCAGGCCATGACTTGAGCGCGGCTTGCGAGCGGACTCGCTTCCGGTTCGCGGCGGTGTTGGCTTCCCCTGGATTGGTGGTCACGACGAACTGCAGCTCCTGGGCTTCATGCTTCTTGGGGGGCATGCTGCGGCGGCGCAAGCTTGCATGTGGTGACCGGGATGGAGTCGGGAGGTGATCCGACTCAGTCACAAGCACACCCAAGGGCACACACGCTCATGGGGGAAGAGTCCATGGCGGCACTGTGCAAGACGAAGCTCTGCGTACCAACTCGCAGGTGCGTGATGAAGTCGAACATCGCCTCTCCGTCAGCGCCGACGTCGATTCGACGGTCCGATCTAGGCCGTAAGTGGATGCTACAGAAGGCCACGTCGAATCGGAGTCGAGATGCGTTGCGAAGAGATCGTCCCTCCCCACCTGCCAAGCCTGAGCGAGGGCGGGAGCGCCTGCATGCAACCTGAAGGCCGATCATTCTATATCCGGACGCCTTAGCGAAGCACTTCCCCGAATGAGCCGAGTCAGAGGCAGCATTACAACATCCTCCGAGCCCATCATGCCGTACATTATCTATGCGTCCCAACCGCGCGCACATTTCACACGCGGACGGCCGGAAAGCCTCTCATCTTGCACGGCACAAGGTTTTGCACTGCGTGGACATCACAGGATCGCGTACTGGCACCCACGACCACTGCCGAAGCGAGGCGAGAGCCAATGTTCTCGAGATGTATCACAGCAGTGAGCCGACGACTAGCCTTTGTGCTCTCAGGATGGCCACAAACCAGGTCTGGAAGGTGTGACGGGGTAGCAAGCAACCGGGCCCGTTTGAGAGAGCTCGAAATGCGGTTCTTGCTACCCAGCGTGGTAGTACCGTGGAGTAGAACTTAGGGAGCCGGTCAGCGAAGCTTCTGGGGTCGAGACTGTCGGCACCAGTCGTAGGTCCAATCGAGAAGCCGCTACAGTGCTCTACGTCGGCATTCTGTCGGTATCCGCAATGTACGCGACCTTCGAGCCACCCTAGGGGCTGCCTGGTTGCAAGATGCTTACGTATAAGCCTCTCGGGAACGTCAAGGAGATGCACGGGAGGCTAGCTGTTGGGGAGAGGCGAAAGCACAACATGTGTCCACTAGTGACCACTGTTCCAAGGGCAGTGTACTCAACTCGACACATCGTTGAACACGATCGCGCCATCAGTGTCGAAGTACAGCACGGGAGGCTACGTATACGTCCCGAAGCCACATGAAGATCGTGGCTGCCGCATGCCTAGGCAGTGGCGTGCGTTTAACAGCATGGAAATGCACATCGTGACCGCAGCACTGATCAAGGTCAGGGCACCTCGAACGATGGAGAGCATACATGCCCGAGGTATGTGCAACAAAGTGTACGTCGCACGCATCAACAACAGACTCAGGGAAAACGGTCACGGTCATGAAGGCGCAGGCGCAGGCGCAGCAAGGACGATGAGGCTACAGATCGAGTGCATTGCGACTCGCGACTCAGCGGCCTCTGAGAGCGCACCGTGATCCGAACCACGTTTGGGAGATTGAGGACTCGACGGTGACCCAGGTTTCTGATGGCAGAGCGGACGCTTCAGCGTGGTCCGAGAGATGATGCATATCACTACATCCCCACCTACATAAATCCTTCCTTGCGAGAAGTGCATCTTCAGAACCGCCACTCGCGCCCGTGGTCGAGCTTTGTTACACCGCCTGGCCGAGCTGCGTGGGCAGATGTTCGATAGGCGACGAAGGTCGTTGCTCACGAGAAACGGACTTTGAAGGTGAGCTTCGCCTCCCGGACGTGGAGTGGAGGATTGTTGAATGTGCAGAAGGTGTTGATCACCGCACCATGCCATGGAGGCCTCGCAGCAGCGCGACTTTCTCCGCCGCCACTCAAGTCCTTGGGGCGTAGACATTCGGGAACAGTGTGATCGAGTGCTCACGGTTCACGGGGTTGCTCAGTGGGCAGTCCAGCGCACAGTGCGTGAGAAGCTCTCATATCGATGAAGACACGAACGGTGTGATTGTTTTCCTCTACTAATGACCAACGATCACTGCATGCTAGCCTTGTACCACCGAAGTGCCCCATTGACGAGCAGAAGATGTCGTCTTGCCAGTGGGCCAGTGTGGACGTGGGTAGCGCCGCCGATCTTCCTTGAAACATTGGCTGGGTCTCCTCGCTGTCGTTGTCCAAGTCCAGTGTGATATCGTCGTCGGGGGTGGCAAGTGTGCAGTATGAAGTCTGGAAGGAGTGAAGTCCAGCATCGCCCAGCCCGCGGCTGTCTCCGCCTTTTGAGTCCGAGGTTCATGCCGACCTCCTCCCTATGTCCCACGGCTATGGCATACCGCCAAGCGCCGGTACATGATGAGTATGTAAGTGGAACATCTCCTTGACTCTCATCTGGCGCGTAGCATCAGGATGGCGTCGACGATGGACTTTGATGTTCCGCCCGCGCTCGTAGAGTATCTTGCTCGGCTCGACGACTTCATCGAGCGCGACATCACGCCACTGCAGTTCGAGAACGACAACAACCGCTTCTTCGACTATCGTCGTGAACACAGCCGCACTGACTGGGA